>JAJIBD010006157.1:0-42302 GCA_021461705.1 Cryptotis parvus
ACTACAAGGCAGTAGTAATTAAAACAGCATGGTATTGGAATAAAAACAGACCCGTGGACCTATGGAATAGAATTGAGTATCCTGACACCCAACCTCAAACACATGATCATTTAATCTTTGATAAAGGTGCAATGAGTCTAAAATGGAGTAAGGAAAGCCTCTTCAATAAGTGGTGTTGGGGGAAAACTAGGCAGCGACATGTAAAAGAATGAATTTGGACCTGTGTCTAACACCATGCACAAAAAATAAGATCAAAATGGATTAAAGATCTCAATATCAGACTTGAATCCATAAAAAGTACATTGAAGAAAATATAGGAAAAACCCTCCATGACATTGAAGCTAAAGGCATCTTCAAAGATGAAGCGTCACTAACAAAGCAACTTAGAAGAAAAGATAAACATATGGGACTAAAAAGCTTCTGCACCTCAAAAGAAACAGTGACTAAGATACAAAAGCAGTCCACAGAATGGGGAAAGAATATTCACCCAATACCCATCTGATAAGGGTTAATATCCAGGATATATCAGGCACTGGTAGAACTTTACAAGAAGAAAACAAACAACTCCATCAAAAAATGGGGAGAAGAGATGAACAGAAACTTCAGCAAGGAAGAAATTTGAATGGTAAAAAAACATATGAAAAAATGCTCATCATCACTAATCATCAGAGAGATGCAAATCAAAACAACAATGAGATACCACTTTACACCACAGAGACTGGCACATATTCAAAAGAACAAGAACAACAAGTGCTGGCGTGGGTGTGGGGAAAAGGGGACACTCATCCATTGTTGGTGGGAATGCCGGCTGGTACAGCCTTTCTGGAAAACAATATGGACATTCCTCCAAAGACTAGAAATTGAACTCCCATTTGACCCAGCCATACCACTCCTGGGAATCTACTCTGGGAAGCCAAAAATAAGCAGCGGAAACACCATCCCTACTTTTATGTTCATAGCAGCATTATTCACAATAGCCAGAATCTGGAAGCAACCAGAGTGCCCGAAAATCGATGACTGGATAAAAAAGCTTTGGTACATCTACACAATGGAATACTATGCAGCGGTTAGGAAAAAATGAAGTCATAAAATTTGCCTACAAATGGATGGACATGGAGAAGATTATGTTGCGAAATTAGCCAGAAGGAGAGAGACAGATACAGAATGACTGCATTTATCTGCATAACATAAATATATAGGTACATATTATGATACCAATATCCAAGGTCAAGTGAAACATATATCAGGAGGTCCTGTCAAAGGTGGAAATTATCACAAACGTGTGGGATTCAGAGGCTAGGTAAGACAGAAATGGAACAGTGTGCTAACAATTGTTGAGGGTACTAATGCCAACCTAGAACTGAGCATTAAATAGAGGCAAAAAGATACACATGACAACCCTTTAATGTATGTTCTGTAATCCATGGTCTGGAGGGAAGGAAAAGAGAAAGAGAGAGAAATGGAAAGAAATCAAGAACCTGCCATGGAGCAGGGCTGGGGGGAGGGGGAGGGAACCGGGGACGTTGGTGGTGGGGAGATGGGCACTGGTGGCGGGATGCGTGCTGCAACACTGTTTGACCAAAACCCAAATATGAACTTTTTAATTGTATATCTTTGTAATTTTTAAAAAATAAAAAAATTTAAAAAAAAAATAAAGTAACAGTGACAGGATAATCTCAACAACAACAACAACAACAAAAAAAAAAAGAAATAATGTTGTGGGATATTTCCAAATAATAGTAAGTTTACATTTTTATAAATTTACATCAATAAGAAATTTTGAGGCCTTCATGCTTTAATAAGGCAATGAAAATAACCAGAGGAGCATTATTTAATTTTTCGCATCATGAAATATAGAAGTGGGAATTAGAAAAAAAGAAATAAAAATACTTATAATGTCTAAGAAAGATAGTTGTTTATTGGTAGGATAGTATAGTAATTTGGAATCATTGTAAATTTTGCACACTAAAATTATTTGTGGTTTATAATAAAAAGGTGATATTCTTCTATATGTATTAAGATATTCTGATTTGTCAGTTTGTGTTACATTTAATTTTATTGATTATCAGAAATCTGTATTTATATTGATTACTTTAATTTTAATACATTTCCTTAGATATACCTTTCTCTGTAATTGGCTAATCATGGATTTTTCAAACTCACTTTATTTTTCGTAGAGATTCCTTATAACCATCTGTATTTACATAACTTTTCTTCAGGAATTTTAACTTTTTAATCTTTTTTTTTTTTAATGCCACATCTGGCAGTGCTTAGGTCTTACTTATTGTTTATGCTTAGGGATCATTTTTGGTAGTGCTTGGGGATTATTTAGGTTCCTAGGATTAAAACTGGGTCTGCCATATGCAAGGCAAACATTCTGCCCACTTATCTCTCTCTCTCAATCCTTAGTTTTATTATTGAAAGGGTAGAGAGAAACTATCTTTAGGAAAATGTGATATGCAATTGCAATGTTTTATCTTAAGATCTGTTTACTCATTTTTCTATTATTAAGAAATCTTCTAAGTAGAATAATTTGCAAACCAACTTAAGTTATAAAGTGGTGACTTTTATTAATTGATTTATAAATACCCATACTATATTATATACAATATTAAATTAAAATGAGATATTATACATTTATTAGTAACAATTTTTCTGTCAGTTTTTATAGGATGATGTTAGTATTGAATAAATTTTTTTCACCTGGCTATCTTCAAAAAGTTAAAGTTTAGCATTTATTCTCACATATATTCTTTTTTGGGTTCTTACATTTTGAACATCCAAATTCATCATCTCTGACCTCACACACTGATCTGATGCATTGATGTTTTCCTGTTTCCTGAGTCTGAGAATATGAACATATTGCTTTCTCTTTCCCTATCTCTGGTTAATAGTTAACCTAAAACTATTTCAGGGTAGTTCTAAGTTAATGAAGCCATTAATTTCCTTAACAAGTCTTTGGCAAAAACATATATCAAGATAAATTTATGTCTTTTTTTACCTTTAGCCTTTTTATCTTTGAATCTGACATTAAGTGACAACATTCAGTCTAATTTTGTATATCATCTAATTCTGTGAGTGCAATTGCTTTTATTTTTATGATGTTTAAAAATTATCTTGTAATTTATGAAATATCAACCTTTCTTTTCTAATCTGTCAGCCAGCTTACTGAATAATAAAGCTCCTTATACAACTCTTTCTTACTTATTTGACATGGAACTAATTTCTTTATAGGAAGAGAGCATTGCTTATTTCTTTCTCAGTTATTTTATGAAAAATCTGTAGTTGGAGTTTTGGAGGCTACTATTGTATTCTATACCTGTGACAATTATCAGAAATTACCTATTCCAATTATGTGAAATGCTTATTTTCAAATAGTCAATTTTGTATTCTGAAATCCACGAGGAAATATATCATAATGGAAATATTAGAAAGCCTTTAATTTTTTAAAATTAGTTCATTTTCTCTTCATCATTTAAATCATAAAGAGAAAGCTAGTTCTCACAGAAAGGCAGAATTGCTAAAATTGTATCTACTCTAACTTAGTGTTCTAGCTATAAATATCTTAAGAGGATATGATTAAAAATCAATCTTAATTTTGCTATGCTAACTCACAAGTAATTTAACAAAATGTCCGTGGTTTTGAAAATCTGAGAAATGACAAGTTGAAGCTAGTTAAAATATGTAGCCATCAGAAGTGTCAAATATTTGGAAGTACACAGTGTATTGACTGTCATGTTCTGCATCTCTTAGTGAATTTTCATAATTTGACTTAGATTTTCACTTATTATATTTTCTTTTTTCTCTAGTTGTAGTCAGTTTGCAGGATATTTTCTATCTGTAGTTAATGGTAATTTGCATATAGTAGGTGAAGATTAATAGATATATTCACAAAACAAATATTCTTGACAAAAAAAAACCGAGAATGATATAACACCTTATTCTCAAGGAAAATGTCAACTCCATAATATTTTGAGAAAAACCAAGTGAGGGAGAAAAATGAGAGAAGTTATAATGAGGTGTCTATTGTCAAGCACTGAGCTTAGAGGAAACACAATAGCAAAAATCAAAGGACCTGCCATAATCATATTGTTCATTACTGCCAGGGACAGAAAGAGAATATGTCCATTAAAGTGATGATTTTTTGAAAGTCTCTGAGTTTTTTGAAGTTTGATTGGGTGTCTTTTCTTACTTGGAACTCAAGTTGGAAACCATTCTGTAGAAGATTGAAAAAATCGTCTAGCAACCCTTCAGAATTTTTAAGACTCGTTGAAAGATAAGAATGCTGAACTTGGATTCACGTGCTGTGAATATTGGCATTTGTTTTATGACATTCTTTGTTACTATTTTTTAAAATTGCATTTCTGGGGATTAGACTTGGCTGTGTTTACAGAGAGAGAGGGATAACATTACATAAAGAATTAAACAGAGGATTATAGAACACATTTCTTTGGAGCTCATTTTAAATGCTATGAACGTGATAAAATCATCATTCCAGAAATCAGTCATGAATGTGCTTTTTCCATTATGTGAGAGAGTAACCTGGTATGCCCGTTTCCATTGTCTTCCAGTATGAAAATGAGGCAGTAAGAGACAATTATCTGAACCATTTAAGGTAGGATGTTTCTGTTGCTTTTATGTCTGACTTTGTAAACCCAGTCCTTCTGAGACTGAATTTGCCATTTTTTCAAGAGACTATCATTTCCCCTTTGAGCTGTTACCCTGTGTCATAGCAGTAGTTCTCTGTACCATTTCTTCTCTTCATGAGCTGTTCATTATTGTTCTCTTGGCCTCTCTGTTACCTCTGCTTTCCTTGATTAGAGAAAGGGAGATATGGATGGCTGTATATTCCCTGCCTGCAGGAAGATTTTTTCAGCTATATCTTGGCATGTAACCCACATGGCAGTTATATCCCTAACCTTTGAAAGAAGTCATGTAATTTCCAGTGTTGCTATAACTATGCCAAATATAGAGGCTGATTATAAGGAAAACTATAGGGCCCCTAAATCGAGCCATGTTCTACAAAGTTCAATCAGTGACAAAGCTGACATTTTTTGTCATCATCATTTGTCATTATCTCAGGACCTACTTAAGTGAAGAAGCAGAAATGTTATTCATTGACTCTAAACATGATACTGTTTGAAATCATCAATATTTATCAATATAGACAAAATTTTAAAACATATAAATTGAAGTATGGACAAGAAATGGAAAACAAGTATACATAGATTGTTCTGGCCTTAGTTTTTAGCACAAACTTATCATGGTGTAGGTAACCAAGTAATGACCAATCTTAAGTTCAATTCTCTTTTGGGGAGTAAGAGGATTTGCGATTTGCTTTACTCTCAACAGTGCTCAGGTTACTCTGGTGCTACTTGGGGTAGCGAGGGGGGGGAGGAATGCAATTCCAGAAATAGAACCAAGCCCTGCCTTGCAAAGCTTGCATATGTCCCAGCACATTGAGCTAATTTTCCATTCCAGGCTTCATTCCTCTTCAGTTCTATGCTTCTATTGGACTTTAGACTTTGACATAAAAAAGTTAGATCTTGGCCAGGAATATATCTCTGAAGGTTAGAGCTTATATTTTGCATGTGGAAAACTTGAGGCCACTTCCTGCCTTGCACTAGAGGTATACTACCCCCACACTCACCATGAAAAGCTCGGTGTTACTCCAGTGTTTGATAGTAAGACTCCACCTTCTGTCTTATATTTATTTAATGGAAAGTATTAATTTTTGAAACTTGTGCCTAGTTTAACCTTTTCTAAGCAATAGTGAAATACACTTAAATTTCCCCATCCCTCACCTTTATCTGTTGAGATTCATCAATAATGAAGTTATTTTTAGTTTGGGGAAACTAACTTTCCGTGCCGCCTTTAATATAGTAAGATTTTTAAAATATTTTATTATACCACTACGAGATATACAATTACAAAGATGTTTATGTTTAGGTTTGAGTCATACAGTGTTCCAGCACCTATCCCTCCACCAGTTAATATAGCAAGATTTTTTTTTAGTTTTTATTATATCAACCATGAGATATACAGTTACAAAAGTATTTATATTTGGGTTTCAGTGATACAGTGTTCCAGCACCCATCCCTCCACCAGTGCACATTTCCCACAACCAATGTCCCATGATTTCTCACTCTCCCCCAGCCTGCATCTATGGTATGCAATTTTTACTTCTCTCTCTCTCCCCTTCCTCCCCCTTCTTTTTAAACACTGTGGCTTGAAATTATAGCAAGATTTGATTGTGATATTTTTTCTCCTATTTTACTGGCTCTGTTCTCAAATATCTGTAATATCACATTATTTTATTTCTGCAAATTATGTAAATATTTTGCTCACTGAATCGCTTTTTAAACAATTATTTTACCATTAAACCATGATTTTAGAATTTGACTTTTTGTGACTTGCTCCTGAAATTTTGTACTATTGAGACTTCCCTAGGAGAAAATGAAGTAGTGAAATAGGACCAAAGGCACACCAGTTGTGAGTGTGAACCATGACACTGTAACCTAAGACATTGCCATTAATGCTAATGGTAAAAATTAGCATTTTAAATCATAAAAACATGTTAAAACATTGATTGGAAATAAAGCAATCTGCAAAAATATTTTTATTTTACTTAGCTTTGAAAATTATGTGCTCTGTGAAAAAGAAAAAATTTTATGCAGCATAAAAATACTATATATCAGCTTTAACATTTTTTTCTGTGTCTATTTAGGTCATCAAAATTAGTTGGATAAAATAATCCAACCATATAAGTTTTATACAAGTTTATTGTGAACTCTAAGTAAAAACAATAATTTGTTTTTTTTTTTTTTTTTTGCTAGCCACTTATACCATTTCTCATTCCATTCAAACATCTGGCCAGCTCCATGAGCACCTCGTACCAAGACTTATCCCTGACAAAGACTGATTTCTACCATACCGCACAGGTGTGGGGGAGAGTCTGTCCTGACATTGCTATTTGTTGCACATCCAGTGCTTTTAAACAACAGGCACTCTAAAATGGAATCTGAGTCAGAGAAGTTTCCTCCTTTTCACACCAAAATATTACTTTATTTCCACTTAGACAGACAGAAAATTTTGAAACTCTTCCTTCTCCCCTTAGTTGGATTCTTTGCTGGCTTCCCAACTTTATTTCACATTTCCAATTTTGTCCTCACTGTTAGGTTATTTCACTCGTTTAAAAGTCTTATATTTTTCCCAAATATTAAACATAGAAGCAAAGTGTGTGTATCCCGTATGTCCTTTAGGCTGGCGAGTTTCCTTTCAGATATTAATGTGATTTCTTCCCTATATGCACAACTCATGTCACCTACCCCAAGCAATGGACTTTCCATGTCTGTGGGGGCTGTACATTAAATACGGTCATAGAGAAGGTCTTTTTTGGCTTGGGTGACCTAAATTGTCTGTTTCCCCTTTCATTCTTTTATTTTTCTTTTTTAGTCCTTTCTTCATATGTCATAAACATCATGTCCTCTCCTTAAAACTGAATAATTTTTAAGATCTCTTTTATCTTTTTAGGAACTTAACTATGACAACTTTCCACATGACTTCAAATACATACCATTAGTTATGTAACTTACTCTTATATATTTCTTTGTGCAAAGTATCATTTGCATTTCCTAGGAAATGGACATAGACACAACAGTGTAATTTCCATTAAAAATCACAATCCTAAACAACATGCATGCACACATGTGTATAGAAAAATATGCACTTATATGTATGTGATGTGTATATACACATTTATACACATATGCAATTCATTTTCTTTTTTGTTTTTGGGTTTTGCCTGAGAGTGCTCAGGCTTCCTTCTTGCTCTGTGCTCAGAGTAACTCCTGGCATTGTCAAATTATGGTTGGCTTAATGCAAGCAAAGTACTTGTACTGCCTGCAACGCCTCTCTTGTCCTCACTTTCTTCTATTTTGTGTTGTGGTTTGTTTGGCTCACAATCAGTGATGTTCAAGGCTTATTTCTGGTTCTGTGCACATGATCACTCCGAGAGGTGGTGTAAAGGCACATAGAGTTGCTGTTAATCCAACCTAGGTTCCCACATACAAGGCAAATGCTGTACTCATTGCACTGCCTTACCATTGTATTAATACTCTGGACCGCCTCATTTTTCTTAAATTTTTTGACCTCTTCTCTCTATGTTGATGTTGATTTGATGAACAGAGATATACATAGGCTTGGTCATAGTGCTTCTTTAGTTGTATTACTTGTACACATGGTCTCCAGGAATCATAATTTAGAGTAATGTTTATATAGTGCAGCTGCAAGATTTACTGTATTCTACATCACAGACAGTAGAGCCACCAGACGTAGAGAGGTAAGATTCCAGGGCTTTGAAGACTTATGCTTACATAACATATGTTTTAGTCACTAAACCATCTTTATCACTCATGTAACTTTACTTTATTCTCATGTAATTTTTATGAGTTCTTTTTTGTTAGCTACATTTATGTGATTTCAAATTCGTAAAGCACTTTTAGGTGGACTAATCTAAATTTGTAATCAATATATGTAACCAACATATTGTTACTATCAATTTCTTGTCTTTTTTTTTTTGCGCCACAACCGTCTGTGCTTTGCATTGAAGGATTACTTCTGGCAGAGTGTCCTTCTGTGTTATCTATCTGGCCCTCAACTTCTTTATTTGTAAATAAAACCTTAGCCCGTAAATGGAATAGATCCAGTAAGAACTTAGTTGCTTACCCATATACAATTTTTAAAAAGTGACTATAAACTTGAGGGATGTAATACAGTATATCTTTTCTCAAAATTACCATAAGCTACAGAAAAAATGTCTTTAATTATAGAAACTATAATTTATTTAAAATCTTATAAAATAAGGTAGTTTTAAAATAGTTAATAAATAAATATGTATTTTTCTCAATCATTCTGAGCCCTGGTTTTTTAATTGAGAAATGGAAATAGGGGCTATAAGTAGTGTCACTCCTAAGGTTCTTCTCTTGTATGCTACAGACCTCAGTATTAACTTAGTAGCACATATTGCCCCTAAACATTGCCAGGAATGAAACTTGAGCAGAACCAAGGGTAAGGCCTCAGTGCTGCTGGGTGTGGCACCCAAACAAACAAAATGAAAAGGGTACAGGAGAGAGACTACAGTGGTTCTGATGCATGTTTTGGTGTGACCAAATATGGTGTGATCATTAGCACCACATAATCCAACGGCTTCATCAAATGCAGCCCTACTGACCTTCCAGCACTGCCAGGGTGACCCAGATACTCTCTAGAACTGCACAGCCTTATCTACCACTTGATCACTTGATCACTTGACATCCCGTTATTCATCGATTTGCTGTAGTGGGCACCAGTAACATTTCCATTTGACCCTATCAGGTGTCAGTGCAGCCCAATGTAGACCCAGATACTCTCTGGCACTGCACAGCCTTATCTATAGCATCAGTATAAAGCCCTTCCATTGAATTGTGTCCTACCTAGTTGGCTGCAGGTCTCTGATAAGCCCAAAAACTGACTGAACACTTCTTGGGAGTCTCCCCCCAACACACAAATAACTGAGATATAAATTATAGCATTTCGGTGGAGTTACAAATACTAAGCAACATAATGTACATGATTCGATGATACTTACTGATGGCTTCTAATGCCCCACACATGATTTATGAAACTGAGGGTCTAACAATTAAAAAATAAAGACAAATTCCTTTGTCTTTATTCTAGTAAAGACACTGGAGTTTTTATTCTAGTACAAAAGGCCGCCAGTTTAACTATTTTTATTGAAATCATACTGTGCTGCTTCCGTGGCTTGTGGCTTTCCCTACAATGAATTCAAAATTTCATCTCTTGTTTTCTTTCCTCCTAACACCTATCGTTCTAGATCTGAAGCATCTTCTTTTTTCTGCTCAGCTGTCTCTGTTATCTTTAATGCCTTGCAGTCAGCAAAGGTACTTTATAGACACTATGCATAACTTTTTATAAATATTCAAATGACTGTATTTCACCAAGGTTTAAATCCCTTCAAGGCAAAAACTGTTTCTTAGGCAAGTCTCTTAATAAAATAATATATACTTTACACAAAACACCTTGAAGATCAGTTATTTTTAAGAAATGGTTAAAACTTTTCTATTTGCCCTTAAGGTCTATTAAAAATGCAGGCTCAGAATGACTGATCAGAATACAGATTTCTTTAATAAATGATTGTAAGATATCTTATTTCATAAAAGTTTAATTAAAATATACTATTTTAGAGTATATTTTAATACTATTTTAAAGGTATTTTTCTTTAGCTATAAAGTAATTTTCAAGGAAGGGTATACTGAATATATAACAGACTTCTAGGTTATAGTGTGATTTTAACAAATGTTTGTGGGTAAGTAACTAGGTTCTCCAAGGAACCACTACTTTTTGGAGGCAAAGGCCTAGATTTTCGATAAATTGAAGACTGGAGAGATACTACAGCAGGTAGGGCTCTCACAAAAGACTCAGATCCAATATGGCTTTCTTGTGGCAAGGTTTTAATAGTTCACCAGGATGTCACCTGTCAGTGACTCAGTTTCTTGCCTCCCATTATAGTGCTGTGGGTGTAGGATTATTGGATCAGACTGTCAGGCTCTGCCTCGACAGGGCCAGCCTGCTCCCCAGGGAAAAGATCTACACCTTAAGAATCTCTTCTTGAGGGGCCAGAGCGATAGCTCAGCAGGTAGGGCGTTTGCCTTGCACGTGGCTGGCCCGTGCTGGCCTGGGTTCGATTCCCAGCATCCCATATGGTCCCCTGAGCACCGCCAGGAGCATTTCCTGAGTGCAGCGCCAGGAGAACCCCCTGAGCATTGCCAGGTGTGACCCCCCCCAAAAAAAAATCTCTTCTTGATTGAAGAGAAAAAAAATCTCTTCCTGTTAATATGAAGAGAATGCTTTGTATGCTTAGATGCTTTCCTAGGCCCCTTACCCTGAAAGCTTTGGTCATTGAGGTTCTGCTTAGTTTTTATGTAGATAGAAGATATCAATCTTTGCTATCCTTGCCATTGTATGTAGAGACCAAGTTTTAGCATAGATATGTTGTTATCATTCAAGGAGGTAAACACAAATTCTCTCTAATTGACCCTGCTGTTCTCATCCCTCAATGGAAATGTATTAAAATAAGAGTAATTGTAATTCAGTAAGAGTAATTCAGTTTTTAAGTTATCTTTATTTGGGAAAAGGGTGAAATTTTTTAGTTTTAAACTTTGTTTTTATTTGTGAAATAAGGTGTTGTTTTATTTATTTGTGTTGCTGTTTTTCTTTTTTTTTTAGCAAGAACAGATGTCTCTCTGTTTCAGGAACCTAGAAAATTATTTTTTTTTTTTGCTGTAGAATTGAAGAGAAAGTGTGCCCTATGGTTTTGTTTAAAGAAATTGTCACATGAGTTATATGAAATATTTCCCATGAATGCATTGTTCTTGATAGAGCATTTATTCTGAAAGCTGGAGTACCAACTCTAAATTGGACTTTTCCTCACATTCCTGAGTCAAATGTCTGTATTTTTTACTCAAGTTTTCTTCTGTGAGAGTTAAGACAGAGTAGATCTGATATCATTAGATTACTATTGAGGTCTACCCATCTTGCTAGATTTAATTTTAGTTTATCTGACTGTTTTCCCCACTAATAGGTTTACTGTTTCTTCATAACATTTTGATGATGGTGCTGCAATTTGTCTTAATTCAAGTTTGAGCCATCAGTGGTACATACCAGTGTTGATGTGTTTTATATTTTCTTGATCTATTCTTCACTTTGTCTGTTGAAACAGGGCTCAATTTTACGGTGTAATATTGTCATTATAGTATGAATGTTTGTCTGTCACTTTGCACACAAAAATCCAATACAGAATCTAATGTAATGAGTTAGAAATAAAATTTTACCATAAGTAGCATTAAAAATGTAAAGTACCACTGAAACATAATATGTATGTTCCTTTTAATTAACTAAACATGCTTTTTTGTGTAGTAAATGCACCATATAATTACTGTAGTTTTATATTCACAAAGCAGAAAATATACTTTATGTAACAGTTTTACTTTAGTAAATATTGTATAAGATGATTAACAGAATTAATTTAGCTGCAGCCTGGGTAGCTCCATGAAGACTAGAAAAACCCCAATTGTAGAATAAACTCTGAAGAAAGAAGAACATGATTTTAAGTTTTTTTTTCCTGGTGTTACTTAAATCCTCCACAGTTGCAGGAGTATTGTTGAAAGAATAAATAAATGGAATTGTTATTTGGAGTCATGACTAGTTCTAAAATGACTGTTACCAAGAAAAATAAATAGTTGCAAGAGAGCTTTTCATAAACATTTGGACTTAAAAATAGGTAGTATCTTCCATTATTTTGTTTAAATGATAAGAATAGCACTTCTTACTCCAACAGGTATCTATTTTATATGATTTGGCATTATTTTAGATAAATAATGAAACCAGTTCCTTTAAAATCAGTATGATTATGAAAGTTCTTAGGCAAGCATGAAACTGCAGAAAGTAAAAACAGTAATCACAAAATTAATGGAGTGGAATTCACGGTCTGTTTTCAATACCTTTTTACTGTTCTTTTCATAGAGGAAATTTTATTCAACGATTTCATTATGACAATAGCCAAAAGCATAAGCATTTACTACATAGCTGCATGTTGCGATCTAAGAAATGCATCTGCATAGGAGACTGACATTCTTTTAACAGATCTCTTCTGATGTGTAGGTTCCTTACAGCTACATTTAAGCTAAGAAATGGTTTAAAACACAACCATTTCTTAAAATAGCTGTTTGTGAGAATATATTTCAGTTTTATAATAAGATTTTTTTAGGAAGAGGAAAAATAGTTTCAGACAAATTAAATGTTTATCTGTGTGACTCTAGGGGAAAAACATGTTTTTGTGGATTTGGCAGACGGTTTCAAGTATTTTCATGAGTTAAGGAAGCAATGTTTTGGAGACAAGAGAACATCTCTACCCCAAGTCTCTTTTAGACCGTCAATATCTCTTTAAATGTAATTCATCAGTATAACATAAATAGAAAAGCAAATGGCCCTTAAAATGTCTGTCATGTTATAGACTGGTAGCATCCATAACTGGTGCCATGTGGCAATTTGATGATTAAAATGATTACAGACCAGGTGGCATTCAGCATTACCAGGAGACCACAGATCAGTCATTCAAGAACAGGAGTCAATTAAGCTTGTCTATTAAAATGCAGCACTGTCTGCAGTCTTGAGCTACTTCTAAAGTATAATTTAAAGGGCACTTTTTTGGTGCTCTCAGGAATTTTAAAAAACTGCTAAAATAGAAAATGAACACAATTGAAATAACAACTAACATTAGCACAGCTCTCAAGATTTGTAATTCAGCACAACAGAAAGAAAAAAGAAGTTGGTGATCAGCCTGAATATAATCACTGTAGTTAAAGATCCTTTTTCTGCATTTTTTTTCTAAACTGTGACTAATATAGTTCATTAAGTTTCCTTATTCAGTGAGAACTTTGATTAGTTGCTGACCTTTTGAAGTAACCTGCAAATTGTCCTTTCCCCTCCCCCATCCTCCAGTTCCCCAAGAGTATGTTTAAATTAATTTGATATTCCTTTATAATAATGCTCCAACATGTTTTTCTCTGCTGCTATCTTTTGGGGCATGGGAATAAAAAGTCCTAGCTGCTTCCTGGAAGTAATATCCTTCTGACTGTGTTGCATCTCAGAATCACCTGTTCATCATCTATTTATACCCACCCTTTCTTATTTTCCTGTGGATTTTTGGCATATCATTCATCTTCCTTTCTTTCGATCTTAGGATCTTGGGCTCAGCTCTGATTAACAAATTGACTGCAATTTTTCCCCTAGATAAGCTTTCAAATTCCTACAAATTCTTACGTGTTCTATCTGTATGTTAGTTACCCAAAGAATAACTCATATTTAAAATCATTTTCTTTTATTTATTATACCCCCTCTTTCTCCCCATCTAACTTTAATTAAACTTTTACTTTACAGTAAATTAGAATATTATATCCCAAAGAGAGACAGATTATTTGTAGGATATGTACCTATATCATTTGTATGATGTATGTATATAATAACATTGTTCTCATAAGTCTACTTTGAAATAGAAGAAAAAATAATACAAAGGTAAATAAATTTGTGGCTGGAGCATAGTACAGCTAGTAGTGCATTTGCCTTGCATGCAGCCAACCCAGGTTTGATACCTTGCATCCCATATGGTCCCCGAGCACCATAAGGAGTAATTCCAGAATGCAGAGCCAGGAGTAAACAAATTTGTGGGCATCAGAGGGTGTGGCCTGAAAAATGAAAAAAAAAGGCAGTAAATGAATTTGTTAAACTTTTATTTTGATGATTCTTAATCTATTTTATTTCAGACTCTCTGGATGCTTAAAAACTAGACATTCACATAGGCCAACTATATAATTCCTAATAGTATATTCCTAATAACACCACCTTAAGAATGAACAAATGAACACGAAAGTCTTTTCCTAAAATAAATTTAATACGCTTCACTTTTTTTTAAGACGATAAAACTTTCCTGATCACTTGATCATTTGACATCCGTTATTCATCAATTTGCTCGAGCAGGCGCCAGTGACATTTCCATTTGACCCTATCATGTGCCAGTGTAGCCCAATGGCATCTGGTTTCTTCAGGAATATGAAGAGCCTCAAACTTTCCTGACTAAGAACAAAAAGAGCCGGCCCTAGGTAAATAAAATGGCTTAGCATATTTCTAAGAAAAGGCTTAGACATTTTATAAGAAGTTTAATAAAAGTTATAAGCAAGATATAATACACGGAAAATTTGTATAGATTTTAGAATTATAGCAAACTATCATTTAGTGCCATAAAATTAGTGAAAAATATAAAAGAATAGTGTGCACATTAACTGTTGCATATTAAAGTATATGATTTATTCTTTTATCCCTTGTTTTCTAGGAAATTTTAGAGTTACAGTAGAGTTGCTTACTTACCTATGAAAATAATTTATATTTTCACAATTATCTGCATATATATTATGATAGAAAGTAAAGAATGGAAGCAAAGATGGATATCTTTAAGCTATATACATAGTTTTATTTACATATTTACAATTTTATTCAGGGTCCACACCTAGCAATTGTTAGAGGGCCCCAAGGCCATACCGCAGGTGCTGGGGTTGGAGGTACATGGGATGCTATTCTTGAGATCAAACCCATGGCCTTGCACATGCCTCGGGCAACTGCATTCTTATCACATATACTACTGGTTCAAGAATGAGCAAAATTACTATTTTTTCTTAATAAGTAGTTTTGAAATTTCACTACAGTGAAGTTCTTTAAAATATATAACCCTCTAAAGATTGTTGCCACTATTGTATTTGTAAAAAAAATGGAGTTAGATAGAATAAGCAATGGACTCAGAGCACACAGCTAGGGCTGAAGAAATTGCAAACTCAGGAATCTTTCAGAACTGCTCAGAGAAGGCTGCCAGGAACTCAGCAAGAGGAGAGAGAGCTGAACAGTGTAGTGGCAGAGAGCCCACTTAAGCAACAAGCCAAAAAGGAAGAGTTAAGTCTTTTAATCACTTAATGCTGTGGTATAAGGACAGGGCTAAAAACCAGAGGAAAATGTCAATGACACCCATTATATTGTCTCCCATGAAAAGGAGCATGAGTAGGGAATTAAGTGGAGAAGCACAGGCCTGGGGTCATCTCTTTCTTGAGGGGGCACAACAAAACCAGTCCAGGTTTTCTGGATTGGAGATATGTGCCAGAGAGGGCTAAGAGTGGAGAAGTAATGGGCACTGATGTGGTGTGAGCAAAACTGACTCCAAGACCTCTTATTCCAGGCCTCAAGTGAAGAGATTTAAAAATGAAGGAGACAGGATTAGTAATTCAAATATGGAAAGACTGTCCCACACAGTTCCCTGAGCCCACGACTGCAGCTTCCTTCTAAGAGGATGCATGGGCTGTGCTCCAGTCCTCAGTGGGCAGAGCTATCTTCCCTATGATGTCTATCGGGCTGAGTCTTTATATTATCCCTAGAAGAGATAAGAAGAAATAACATAGGCTTTCTAACTAGAGCCAGACTCCCCAGGGAATTTATAGCCTATTCCACAGAACATAGAACCAACCAGATCTCATCAGGCAGCTTCTCCCTCATTATCAATACATTTTTTATACATTACCTCCTATTAAAAAAAAGATTTTTTTTTGTTTTTGACCTCTTATTTAATTCTTATTCTTTTTGCTTTTCTAAGGACTTTGATTCAATTTCCTTTCTAGTATCTATGACTTATTAATTATCTCCTCTTATTTAATTGCTTTCTCTAAAAAGTATACTCACCAATGTTTAAACACTATTTAGTATCTTTCATCTTCAAAGAAAAGAACAAGCCAACAACTATCTTTGCACTGTTTTCCTTGCTAATGAGACCCCTAGCTGAGTGCCAAACATTAGACTCTTGCTTATAGCATTAGTTTCCATGGATTTTTATCTTATTTTCTGGATGCTTTCTAAGTTCATAGGTGGACTTTCAGGAGAATACATGTGATAGAGCCTTTGTGAAGAAGGATAGTGTGATGCTTTATCTATTTCTTATAAACCTGGGTGTGGGGAAAATCTAAGGCTAGTAATCTTTTTACTAAATAGGCAGGAATTTAAGTTCTAAATATTTTATCTTCAAAATAGTACTAATAGATAATGTCTGATTTCAAAGTTGTTTAGTGACTCCTTCATTAGATAACCTCTGTTTTTTTTTTTCTTCTTTTAAAATTATGAACATCGGGTACAGAGCGATAGTCCAGAGGGTAGGGTGTTTTCCTTGCATATGCCTACTTGGTTCAATCCCCAGCATCACATATGTTCACCTGAGCACCACCAGGAGTAATTCCTGAGTGCAGCCAGAAGCAACCCCTGAGCATTGCTGGGTCACTTGTTACTTGTCACTTGTTTTCCCGTTATTCATAGATTTGCTCCATTGGGCGCCAGTAACGTCTCCACTCGTTGAGAATGAGTCTATTATTGTTACTGGTTTTGGCATGTCAGATACAGCATGGGTAGCTTGCCAAACTCTGTCGAGGCTCCAGGCTCCTCCCAAGGGACCCAGTCTTTTTCTATGTCAGACCATCAACCATCCATGGCGCATGTGGTAGAGCCCTGAGTGTAAACAAGCCTGTCTCCTGTCTGCCACCTGCCGATGCAGCCAGTCACTGCAGCCACACCTGCAACACCTCAAGGGGTAGGTTATGATCCAAAAAATAAAAAAAAAAATTATGAACATGTTTAATTGTCTATTGTTTATTGCCATTTATTATTAAATATAATGTTATATATGTACTTTTACTCTCAAATACTATTTTATGGCATTTCATACTGAGAATGTGCCAAAAATCAGTAGCAGACAAGAAAAAAAAATTCCTTGCCTAAAAAAGCCTAAAGATATGGACAGTTTGTCCTCAGTTTAACCTTCTCCAAGTAGTCTAATCCATGTTCAGGTTTGCAAATTAAAGTTAAGCAGTTCACAGGGAATTTAATTACTCCTGAGGCTCACAGTCCAACCTTTGTAATGCTTCTCTCCTCTTTCTCTATAGAAACACATTCTTGTGGCCCTGTAGACAGAGTGTTACCTTTGAGGACATGAGTTCACCATCTTCCAACCTGCTAATTTGCTGTCAACTAAACTCTTATTTTGGGGGCTAGAGTCATGGGATACACCTAGAAATGCTCAATGTTAAGACCTGGCTCAGTGCTCAGGAGTAAAACTTGGCAGTGCTTGGGGATAATATGTGGCACAAGAATCAAACTGAAGTCAACTGCTGTCACTGTCACTGTCTTCCTGTTCATCATCGATTTGCTCGAGCGGGCACCAGTAACATCTCCATATGACCTGTCTCATGCAAGTAGAGTCCAAGGGCACCTGCTTGCTCCAGGAACATAAAGAGCCTCAAACCATTCCATCAGGTCATGGGAATGAGGTCTATAATTGTTACTGGTATCTGGCATATCAAATACGACACTGGTAGCTTGCCAGGCTCTGCCGTGCAGGTAGCATACGCTTGTAGTCATCTCAAAATCCAGCATTTATTGATGAACCACGCGGCCCCTTGTGGAGGCGCGAGCCGGGCTGTGATAGGCTGGTCTGCTGGGTGGAGTTCTGACGAGGAGGAAGTCCTGATGTGGAAAATGGAGGTCCTCTGCATGCAAGAAAAATTATTTAACTACTATATGATCTCTCTGGTCTAACAAAGTACTTCTTGTCATAACCATAGCTCTCATTTGATTGTCCTCAAGGAGCAATTGCCTTTTTAATGTAATACTTTAAAGTCTTTAAAAATTTACATTGGAAGATTTCAGAATCCTTTATTTTCTGTTTACTTACCAAATGATATTGATCAAATCACACACAATAAAAGCTTTATTTTAATTATGGTATTAGTCCGTTTTCAGTGTTGCTAAGCCGTGGAAGTCAAATTATAGTAAGTTGTTCATATCACTCTATTAATTCAGTGATTAACTATTAATTCAACATACAATGATGTTTTTCTACAATAATTGCATTATAAAGTAACTTGTTGGAAAGATGAGATAGACATAGAAAGATAGAGAGAGACAGACAGACAGGCAGACAGAGACAGAGACAGAGAGAGAAACAGAGACAGAGACAGAGAGCTGCTACTGGGGTTCTACTGCCAGTACTGGTAGAGGGTAGGAGAGAAGAAGCCTTTATTCCTAGGGATGGCAGTAACATTATGCAAAGGTGTATGTGAGCTGTTGTTATAAATTTCAATGGCAGTATTTTGTCTCTGAGAGGAGGAACTAGAGATTAAATTTGGTTATAATACTGACTTCTGTGTCATATTGATTTCATAGGAGACAATCTGGGAAAGAATTAGTGATCAATATGGACATAATATTGATTGCTACTTTAAGTTTGTCACCTAAAGGAATAGAATGCGAAGTAGCCATTTGTATATCAATGATGAGTCAAATTTTAGCAGATGAGTATGCTTATTTGGTTAATCGAATTTAGCATATTTTAGTATTGGTAGTTCAAGCAAATATGTAGAAGGGAAAATATCCTGGTGATTTTTTCTTGTGCCTCTTAATTGCTCTATTTATTCATCTTTTATTGATTTTTTGCTATCACTTTATCACTTCCACAATTTACTAATAGTGTTGAAAATTAAAAAATGTTTTCTAACTATTTTTTTAATAAAATCATCTTAGCTTCTCCTGCCTTAATAAACTGTAGCACTAGGATTTTTAAGGGAAATGAGATAATTTATGTGCATCAGGATTGGCTGAAGAAACAAGGTAAATTTAGTAGATAATAGAATTTTATCTTGAATAGCGTTAGCAAATGTCAACAAAATTCCTGTGTATATTCAGACATCATTCATTCAAACATTTAATAATTCAGCTCTGCCATATCAGACTGTAGAATTACAACAATAATAAAATAAGATGAGGGCCAGGGTACTGGCTTACACTGGTTTGTGATTTTTGTGCTCCCTTTAGAAGGATTTTATGGAGAGTATAACACAATTAAAGAATGCATTTATTTTTAATGTAGAGGAGACAGTAAAGGAAGCTAGTGCCAATAGGAATGAAATAATTTACTTAAGGAAGAGAAAATACATTCCTGCAAACATGTGGAATTGGAAAGGGGTTAGGGGGTTGGGGGGAGGTGTTCAAGAGCACTAAAATTCTTTTTATGTGGTTTCATTCTCCCTTCCTATCCTATCTCTTCCATTCAAATGGTGCCAAATCAATGGAATTGGAGGCTCTCACTTCATTTGGTCATTTTTTATAGGTTGCCATAGTAACTATAAAATTTCCTGATGCCAGTGCGTGTGAGTTTGATATAGTAAAGAATTTTAAGCAATGTATAATAAACTGGAGCTCTTTTGCAGGATTCCTAAGAGAAATCTCACCCCAAGTCTTGGTTGAATAATAGGAGGAAAACTTACCTGTGTTATAAAACTTCAGTGAAATTTCTTCTCTTGGTAAATTTTGCTTTGGTGTCAACCAGCTTCATATTTGGTTGAAACACTTTTGACTGGCTTTGCTTTTCTCTGGCTTTCCCAATATTTATGACCTCACACACGTAATTTGCTCCCTACCTCCATAATAACAGGAATACAATAGAGTTGGCATCTATCATGAAAGACACATGACAGAGAACTTAAAACAGAAATTTAAAACTCAGCTGACTAGAAAGTACTAACTGAAATTTTTTTAGGGTTACAGAATGCAGACATTCATCTCAATTAAAATGTGCCTACTCACATATCACCCTGATACCCAAAGCAGACAAAGATGTCACAAAAAAAGGAAAACTACAGACCAATCTCCCTGATGAATACAGATGCTAAGATCTTCAACAAAATACTAGCAAATAGAGTCCAAAGAGTCATCAGAAAGATTGTACACCATGACCAAGTAGGATTCATCCCGGGAATGCAAGGATGGTTCAACATCCGCAAGTCAATCAACATAATACATCATATCAACAAAAAGAAAAAAAAAAAACATATGATCATTTCAATAGATGCAGGAAAGGCATTTGACAAGATTCAACACCCGTTCATGATACAAGCTCTCCGTAAAATGGGGATTGAAGGAACCTTCTAAAGATAATCCAAGCCATCTACTACAAGCCCATAGCGAGCATCATTCTCAATGGGGGAAAAACTGAAAGCCTTCCCCTTAAGATCAGGGACAAGACAAGGCTGCCCACTCTCACCAATTCTATTCAATATAGTACTGGAAGTACTTGCCATAGCAATCAGGGAAAATAAAGACATTAAGGGCATCCAGATAGGAAGGGAAGAAGCCAAGTTATCAATAGTTGCAGATGACATGATATTATACTTGGAAAACCCGAAACTCTCTACCAAGAGGCTCCTAGAAATAATGCATTCCTATAGTAGAGTAGCAGGGTACAAAATCAATACCAAAAAGTCAATGGCCTTCCTATATGCAAACAGAGAAAGAGAAGAAAGGGACATTAAAGAAACTATCCCATTCACAATTGTGCCGCAGAAAATCAAATACCTAGGAATCAACTTGACAAAGAATGTAAAGGATCTCTACAAAGAAAATTACAAAACGTTACTTCAGGAAATAAAAGAAGACCTGAGGAAATGGAGACACATTCCCTGCTCATGGATTGGAAGAATTAACATTATCAAAATGGTAATACACCCTAGAACTTTATACAGATCAATGTGGTCCCTATAAAGATACCCATGATGTTCTTCAAAGAAATTGAACAAACACTCCTGAAATTTGTATGGAATAATAAAACTCCACGAATAGCTAAAGCAATCCTTGGGAAAAAGAAGATGGGAGGTATTATTTTTCCCAACCTCAAGCTCTACTACAGAGGAGTTGTAATTAAGACAGTGTGGTATTGGTATAGAGACAGACCCGTAGACCTATGGAATAGAACTGAATATCCTGAAACACACTCTCAAATATACAACCACTTCATCTTCAATAAAAGAGCAAAAAATATTAAGTGGAGCAAAGAAAGCCTCTTCAACAAATGGTGCTGGGAAAACTGGGCAGCTACGTGTAAAAAAATGAACTTAGACCTCCTTTTAATGCCATGCACAAAAGTCAGACAAAAAATGGATTATAGATCTCAACATCAGACATGAATCTACAAGGTACATAGAAGAAAACATAGGAGAAATGCTCTACGACATCGAAACAAAAAGTATCTTTAAAGACGACACACCACTGACCAAGCAAATGGAAGCAAAGATAAATAAATGGGGTTATATAAAATTGAAAAGCTTCTGCACCTCAAAAGAAACGGTGACCAAGATACAAAGACAATCCACAGAGTGGGAAAGGATATTCACCCAATACCCATCTGACAAGGGGTTAATATCCAGGATATATCAGGCACTGGTAGCACTCCACAAGAAAAAACAGCCAACCCCATCAAAAAATGGGGAGAAGAAATGAACAGAAGCTTCCAAAAAAGAAGAAATTCGAATGGCCAAAAGGCATATGAAAAAGTGCTCTTCATCTTTAATCATCAGGGAGATGCAAATCAAAACAACAATGAGATACCATCTCACCCCACAGAGACTGGCACACATCCAAAACATCAAGAACAACCGGTGCTGGCGTGGATGTGGGGAAAAAGGGACTCTGATCCACTGTTGGTGGGATGCCGACTGGTCCAGCCGGTTTTGGAAAACAATATGGGCATTCCTCCGAAAACTAGACATTGAGCTCCCATTTGATCCAGCAATAACACTCCTGGTCATATACCCAAGAGACCGAAAAACACATAGCAGAAACACTATCTGTACTTCTTTATTCATCTCTGCGCTATTCACTATAGCTAGAATCTGGAAACAACCTAAATGCCCGAGAACAGAGGACTGGCTAAAGAATCTGTGGTTCATCTACACTATGGAATACTATGCGGCTATCAGAAAAGATGAAATTATGAAGTTTACCTGCAAATGGATGGATATGGAGACTATCATGCTGAATGAAATTAGTCAGAAGGAAAAGGACAGATATAGAATGACTGCATTCATTAATAGGATATAAATAGATACCAGTGTTTTACTAAATATGCGAATTGGTAATGGCAGATTAAAACTCACCATTGAATATTCACAAAGAGACTTAAGTGATAAACTCTAAATATCTGCAGGGCTAGCCACAATGTGTAAAATAAGAGGGAGAGAGATGCAGAGACAGAGAGAGACAGAGAGAGAAAGAGAGGAAACTGGAGTACCTGCTATTAAGGCAGCCTGGGGGGCGGGAGGGGGTGGGGGTACATTGGTGGTGGAAATGGGGCACTGGTGGAGGGATGGGTGCTGGTATACTGTATTACCAAGAATCAATTATGAACACCTTTGTAATTGTATGTTTCACGGTGGTATAATAAAAATTTTTTTAAAAATGTGCCTACTTTGTGTGTTTTTTGGGTAAGAGTTATTTTTATGATTTGTCATATGTACATTTATATGTACATATGACATACACATACTCTATACATGTATATGTATGTATGGATATGCATATATATGTATATATAGAGAGAACTCAAAACACACATATAGCTTTAACCTTATGTATACTTGAGCTATAAATAATGATAATATTACCTAATAGCCATAAGTTAGGATGGGTGGTTCTTAGGCCCCATGCAAATGTTATACATGTCTGAAGACAGACATTGCAAGTTTTTGAGTAAAATAACTTTTTGCTGGCTTTATCACTTAATTAAGGAACTGAACCCAGACTACAAATCTTGTTATTGTAGAATGTCTTCGTCTAACCAAGACATATTGTTATAACATGATCGCATCTGTTTGAGTGAATGATTATAATAATTTGATTACTGTTGTGAAAATGAGCAACATTTCATATAGCTGCTAAATTGGAGTTACTATAATTCATTATTTGTTATTAGCTATCCTTTCTCTGGAGAGGAGGGTTTTTTATTTTATATTTAAAATGGTTATTTTAGGCACCTTGGTTTACAAAATTGTTAACAGTAGGGTTTAATGCATAAACCATTCCAGAACTACACCGTCCACCAAAGTGTTTGCTTCCCACCACCACTGTTCCAGAGCTTCCCCCTTACCCCCAAAAAAATACTGGTGCCTTTGTTCTTTTGTTATCCCTTACTATGTTTCATTATTTTCCTCAGGTGAATGAGATGCTTGTGTCTGTCCCTCTTTCTGACTAACGTCACTCAATAGGATACTCTGATCTGTTCACATAGGAGCAAATTGCATGATTTTATCTTTTCCTAAAGTTGAGTAGTAGTTCATTATGTATAGGTACTGTCTTTTTCTACAACATTGATGTAGAGTATCAGGCTAAGCAAAATTAAATCAAAAGCAGAATGATATATACCGGTGATTCCATTCCCATATTTGATAGAAAAGGGAACAAAGCAAGAAAATAGCATCCGATATAACATTTGTGGAATGAAAGGGTACTTTGCAGGTGATAGTGGTATTGTAGAACAGTTCTGGGCTTTCCCAGAACTTTCAGTCTTGAATTTAACATTTGGTAAGGAATCACTTATAACCCACTCCAGGGTTCTAACACCAATTTTGAGCTATTAAAGAGGTGTTAAAAAGTTGCTAACTTTGTGGTAATTTGTTACAGAGCATAAATTATGAAAATAGAGCTTCTATAAATAGCTCAGTGTAAAATTATGTCTAAATTTATAATTTACTTAATGAATTAGAAATACAAGTACTATTCAAAGCTTCTAAATATATACAGTATTGATAGCCAAGTTAATTCCCCTCCTCAAATAAACTATCAATAAAAATTTTCCACTGGTTTTAAGAGGCAAAATGTTAGTTACCTTAACTTTTATAAAGTTCTTTCATAGTTAAATAAAATGTTTAATTTGATGAAACATTTGTAATTTATTGTTCCAATTTGTTTTTAAGTTCTTTTTCATTGTGAAAATTACCTTATTTAGGAAATAGGAGAGAGAGATAAGAGAGAAAAGAAATCCTATAAAGTAAAAAACAGGAATTACATAACCCAACCTGGGATTTGAATTATTCTAGAATAAAGAAATGCTGTTTCTATTTTATTGATATTGAAAAGAATTTAATTCTGTGAGTTGCCTTTTCATATCCTGGTGATATGTATTTGACTTTTGTTTTAGACAGTAAGTTTGACTTATATTACCTTCTCATATAATAGAAAAAGTAAGCTTTTACTTATATCAAGGGTGAATGGTGATTTAAAATTTAATGTTTGAATACCAATATAAAGTTAATATTACTTGTAGTGAAATAAATTTTCATTACTTCCTTTGTATTGTCTTAGAAAATACAAAAAAAGAAATTTGTTGTTAGAAATTTTAGTCCCTTTTGTCAAAAGTTTATTTATAACCTAAAATTAGATATTTAGCTGCAATATTATTTATACAGTTTGAATGTCATGATAATATAGGATAAAGTTTTGAACATGAGGTAAAAAGAATCAGCTTTATGACTTTGTTGTATTATTCTTTGCATTATATGTAGAAAAAAATACTATATGGTGCATAAAGAAAAAATTTCAAGTTCAATTCCAAGTGAATATTAATCTATTCACCATTGGTTAATGTATTTTTATGTATGGAATATTAGTGCTTTCTCATTTTTTGCTGTCTTTTCAAACTTTTACCGTATAAGCACTACTGATTATCTCTTTTTAAAATGAAATTTCAGATATCTGGAAAATTTCAAAAAGGAATTTGTGCATAAGACTTATTAGCACACTGATGAATCAGATTTCTAAAAAATGGTGTGTTCCAAATAAATAAAGGGATTAGCTCCTGGTACTCCTGAATATTGCTTGAAAGGATCCCTAAAGTAGCTAAATTAAAAATAAAATTGAAAATACGTATGACACCGATATCACTCTATATATTTATCCAAAGGATATGAAAACACAACAAAAAAATTATACTGTTAGGTACAAGGTAACTTAATTATTTTATTTTATTTTAAAAATAGTTTTAATGGTGTCACCATGAGTAGCAATATTAATAGTTATAGAATTTCGTCCATGTAATATTTCAACTTCTCATGCTACCCAAACTATCTTATTCCCATCATCACAGGACTGGAAAAAAAAGAAACTGTACTCTATGTAAATAATGTAATACACTGTGATTTTCCTTAAGCAAAAATGAATTCATTCCTTTTGGAACAAAAAAATATGAAGTTAAGTTTTGTATGCTATGCGAAATAAGTAAAGAAGTGAATGAATTGCCATGCAGTTTTACTCTTAAGTGGAATACAGATGACTTAAGCAAACAACCTGGCAAAAACAACCCAAATAAAAATCCCTAAATTTGGTGAAAACTAGGCTGATTGCCAGTTTTCACCAAGGAAAAATAGAGGGGAGAACAAGAGTACGTCCGCAAATAGATTCATGGATGGATCAGGAAAGTATTGTTGCTGAGTGAAGTCAGAAGCAGTGGGATAAAATGTGGGATATAAAGAAACATAGTCATGGAACAACCAATGGCTAAAGGTAACAAAACCCAAGATCTGGTCTATAGAATTAAAACTAAGCCTACCTCAGAGCATAGTGGGTAAATGATAGGGGATGTTTTTTTGAAGGCAATAGTCTGGTGGAGGGTTGGTATTAGAACATGAAATGCTGTCATTAGTAGCATTGTATATTACAATGCTAAGCATTAAAAGCAAAGAAAACAAAACAAGAAATCTTCCGTGAACAAATTAGCATCTTTTGCCTTTAACCTTTCTCTACTAATCAGGTGTATTCTCAGTTGTCTTCTATTGTAATTAACTCCCCAGATGCCCTGTTCTATAGGTATTCCAGGGGCCAGAGCAATAGCCCAGCGGGTAGGGCGTTTGCCTTGCACGTGGCCGGCCCATGCCGGACCGGGTTCGATCCCTGGTATCCCATATGGTCCCCCTGAGCATCGCCAGGAGTGATTCCTGAGTGCAGAGCCAGGAGAAACCCCTGAGCATTGCCGGGTGTGACCTCAAAAGGCAAATAAATAAATAAATAAAATATAGGTATTCCAAAGTTATAGATGAAATCATTCCAGAAAGATGTCTTCTGACCAAGAAATCACAGCACACCTCTGGTAGTTCTTTTCTTTTCTTTCTGTGTTCCATTTGACTTTATACTTCTGTTTTAGTTCATGTTCAATAAAATATTCAAGCACTTCAAAACTTGGTGTACCAAATTATAAGAAAAACACAGAGGTAAAGTTTAGCTAGTGTGTCTCTCCTGTCATCATTGTTAAGATCTTACAAAACATTCCGAGCCTTCCACACAGTTCATTACCTGTGATTCTGTAGTACTACATTCTCCACACCCTAGCATATCCTCACTTCACTTCACTTCACTTCACTTGTCTTCCCGTTGTTCATCAATTTGCTTGAGTGGGCACCAGTAACATCTCCATATGTCCTGTCACATGTTAGTGTAGCCCAAGGGCAACTGCTCGGCTCCAGGAACATGAAGAACCTCAAACCATACCTTCAGGTCATGGGAATGAGGTCTGTAATTGTTACTGGTTTTTGAAATATCAAATGCAACACAGGTAGCTTGCCAGGCTCTGCCATGTGGGTGGGATACTCTTGTAGTAGCCTCATATCTCTTGCATATATTGATGAACCGTGTGGTCACAAAGTGACCACTCAAAATGGGGAAAGATCAGTTTTTCTACAGGGTGGAGCTCTGACAAGCTGTGGAGTCCGGATGTTGAAAATGGCAGCTCTCATGGTGTGAGGGTTCCTCTGGCTTCTTGCAAGGCTCTGCTGGGCTTGCGGATCAGGGCTAAAACCCACCTTCCCTCCTGTGCACCTCATGATCAGCTGGGCACAGGGAGAGCCGGTAGCAGCTCTTCCCGCTGTCTCTGAGTCTTTGTATCAGGCATACCTGGGCTTGAAATAGACAGTTGTAGGGTGATACTCTGTCGAGCAGAAAGCTGTTATCAGCTCTCCTGCTGGGTGAAACTCTGAGAGCTGTGGAGTCCGGATGTTGAAAATGACGACCCTCATGGTTTCTTGGTTTCTTTGGCTTATTTTGAAGCTCTGCTGTATGGAGGGCCAGGCCTAAACCTGCCTTCCCTCATGAAGCATATCCTCAATATTCAAAAAACTGAAGGCTAGGGACTAGTATATGTAGTGATCTTTTGGAACACGTTTAGCCCTAGGCTAGCATCTGTGGTGAGTGGCAAAATTCTTTTCAGTTTTACACATATTTTGTATAGTATTTGCCAGGACAGTCTTTTATAAGTTGAACTTATTTCTTCCTCTTTCTCTTCTATGTCACTTGGTTCACACCTGGTAGTGCTCAGAGGTTATTTCTGTTTCTTAGGGCATATGTGGCAAATATATTTTTTTTTAAATTTTTGCAGTGTTGTCATGTATATATTATGGTTCTAGAACAGAAAATAAATGATAGTTATCCCATAACTATGTATGAATATATAAAGTAATATGTGCTATGTAATGTTATACATATCTAACAAATTTATGATGATGACTGTGGCACAAAACTTTATAGCTGTAAAACTTTATGATTTAAACTTTAGATTATTGATATATCTGAACAAATATTAATATTGAAAATTTTATATTGGTTCTATTAGCTATCATAGAAAAAATATAAAATATTAACTAGTATTTGTCACATGCAAAATGAAGTGCAACTCAGAAGAATAAAATATGAACAAAAGAAAGATTATCGAAAGTTTCAAATAGTGAGTTGATTTTCTTTGTGTGTGCTTTTGTGTGTGTGTGAGTGTGAAATAAAATAAATTTACTGAAAGAAATTTTGAGAGCTGTGAGGGGGAGAAAATGAAAAAAAAGATAGGTGTTCAAGAAAGAAAACAAGCTTCTCCAGAATGGAATAAATCCATTAGTTGAATTTGAAATGAATAAAATTATAAAAGAGACTGTACTGATTTGAAATAAAATTATAATAACACAATGATTTTCCTATTTACATAATTAGATATAATATGTTCCCTATATTTATTCTACATTTCCTGAGTTTAATGATCTAAATCAATGTAGAACTGTGTTCCCATTTCAATTGCAAACATTGATTTCTCAGTGAATGTTTTTGTTAACGTGATATCAGTATCTGTGTAAGTGCTAAGTTCCACTTTAAATAATGCCAAACTTGTAATGGTTCAATTTATACTAGATTCAAATCCTAGAAAAAATGAGATAATCATACTTGTCCAAATTCAGTTGAGTATTAACATACACCAAAGTGTTCTAGATGCTCTAATATCTGATAGCACAATCATGAAAATATCCTATTACAAGAGAAAATGGACACTTTTCTTGAGAAGGGGACCCTGTAGCAAAGAATGTCAAGATAGTCCCTTTAAGTTAATTTTGTCTTGCAACTTTCTCTGACATTATGCTAGTGATTAGTTCATAGGAAATCATGAGATATTCTTATTTAAAGAATATCAGTGCCAGTCTACAAAATGTATATTTAACAAGATCAACAGGTAATGTCAATATAACGTGTTTATGGCCCAGACTATGAGGAATATTGAAATAGTAACTCCTTTACTCAGGCTAGCCTGCTCTATGTCAGTGATTTATTATCTGTTTTTATACCCTAAGGACTAGGACAGCACTGAGACCCCACTCTAGAAAACCCCAGGACTATTGACACTATTAAGATATAGGGAAGTACTGTTGAATTATTCTTTCAAGTGAGGCATAATTTTTAGTTCAGAGTCAGCAGAAAATAACTTGTTTTATACAAATACACACTCACAAATATCACACCTTAATTTTTCTGAATATGAAGAATTAAATGGTAAAGAAGAGTCAGTTTAAGGTAGAGATAATAGACATCACACTTTGTATTTATACTGGCAAAACTAAGTGCCATAAGCTGATTATGTTTGATAACCAAAAAAAAAGAATGCAGCAGCAATCTTATTTAAACTGTCTATAAAGAGAGTAGTTAATACAACTACTTCAATATACTAGATGAGATAAAAACTAATCTAAACCAAATAAGATATTTCTTATGTGGGCTATTGATTATAAGAATGATATGCAGATTATATAGCATGTGTCTTTGTATATTTAAAATTACATGTACTTATAAAATATACTTTATAAAGCATTCAAAGTTTTGGAGAAAGTTGTATACAATAATGAAAACTGAAATACTTATCACCTTCACTCTATATTACAGGAACAAGATCTTCAAATAGAAATCTGACTCACCTTCATAGCACAACTTTATTGGTGATTGCCAATTATACATTTCAATAAACCTTTACACTTGTAGCTGAGTATCACTTGTATCAGTTGTCTTCCCATTGTTCATCGATTTGCTTGAGCAGGCACCAGTAACATCTCCATACATCTTTTAGTAAGCAAATGTAGCCCAAGGGCATCTGCTTGCTCCAGGAATACAAAGAGCCTCAAACTATTCCTTCAGGTCATGGGAATGAGGTCTATAATTGTTACTGGTTATTGGCATATCAAATACAACACGAGTAGTTTGTCAGGCTCTGCCATGTAGGTAGTACACTCTCAGTAGTAGGCTCTCACTTCGCATTTACTGATGAACCTCAATGTGGAGAGATCGACTTTTCTCTTGGGTGGTGCTCTGAGGAGCTGTGGGGTCCAGATGTTGAGAATGACTGAGCTCATGGTGTGGGGGTTCTTCTGGCTTCTTGATAGGCTCACTGGGATGACAGGTCATGGCTAGAACCTACTTGAACTGTATACAGTGTATGAATATGAAAGATCCTGGGAAGGACTTGGTCCTAACTTCCAGTATTATCTAAAACTATCATGCGGCAGTGTGTCAGAGCAGCTGTGGATCTGGAATGTCTCTCTTCTGGGGTTGCTGGCTGTGGTGGTTGGGAGCTTGCAGTCACACCTGCCAACATGCAGGTGGAGGAATGGGAGGAAGAGCCCAAATCCCCGCTTAATTCAGGCCAGCGCCCCTTCCCACCCCTCCCCTCTCCACACATGTAAGCGAACCCTTGGAGCTACATTGGCTCAGCCTCAGCGGCTGGCTGAGCCATTTACCATCCTCCAGAAATCATGGGCTGCTTCCACATTGGGGCCGAGCGGTGAAGCTGAGTATTCATGCATATCTGATCTTATAATTATTTTTAGTTTTTACAGAAAATATTTGAACCAACAAGTGTGGCATGGATTGACATGGTTTTATCTATTTTAAAAAAAGACTAATCTTAAATACTAATTCTGCTGTGAAAAAAAAAACCCACTGTTGCATTTCTATTCACTAGTAGGCATCCAGTTAAAGCATTTAGAAAGAATGACTATTACACATTAACTTGAAACAACCTACTCAGTTTTAAATATACTATTTATCAGAGTCGATAGAGAAAGGTAGAACAAAATCCATGTTTATGATTTAATTATAAATATATGGTCCTAGAAATTGAATTTATAAATAACAAGCATTTACTGATAATAGTTGACTTAATTATGGTTATGTAAATTAGAGATGAAGTCTTATTTATTCATATTTTGCCTTATCCGTATATAAATAGAGTGCTAGGATTAAAATATATATAAATTTGGGAGATTCTATATGTGGCCTTTGATCTAAGCACTCTGAATTTATCCAATGTCTTAAGAAATGCTAATTCACAATGTGAAGATATTCAATTACATCGCCATGTGAATATATATCTGTATTTAAGACATTCCATAATAATAGAAATGTCTCAAAAATAAATTTTAGTGTGATACAAATGGAGAGATTGCACTAAGTCTTATCAACCTTATAAGAGCAGTTTTTAACATAGTGAAAAAGGAAATCATATTACTACTGTAATTGATTTGACTTTTGTAAAAGACCACAAGATTGACAATAATGTTCAGTATCAGCCAGGGTTAACCTTAATCATGAATCTTTTAAATAATAGAAGATTTTGAATTGTCCAGAAAGAAAATCATTGTACTTAGTTTATTAGTAGCTGTACTTTATTAATAGCCTGCTTTCATGGGCCAGGTCTTTGAGGCGTATGTTAATGCTGTGAGAATTGTGGAGTCGAAGAGATGTGCCTGGAGCCTGAGTCCTTTTAGCTATTTCTTTGATGCCTTTGAAGGCATTCCATGCCATTCTCTTCTTCCTGCTCAGCTCAGGTGCTAGGTTATTCGTCATCTTGAGTTCTCGAACTAGGTACAAATAACTGCTGCATTCAGAGATGTTTGTTCCATTGAGAGTGAATGGACCATCTGGAACTAGTTTGCTTTTCATGAACATTGTTTTGTGGAGATTCAGCTGAAGACCTAGCTTTCCACATTCATGGTCGAAGTCAGCCAGTATCTATGCTAATTGCCTAATATTTGGTGTTATTAGAATGATGTCAGCAAAGTGGAGGTGGTGTAGTTGCCAACCTTCTAACTTCACTCCCATTCCTTCCTATTCTAATTGTGGCATGACATTCTCTAAGGGTGGCACTGAAGAGTTTCAGTGAAATGGTATCACCCTGCCCGAATCCCCTCTTTTGACATCAATGTTCACTTCCATGTAGAATGGTGAGATCCTGGTGGTGAATTTGTAATGCAACTTATGAAAGATCTTGATGTATTGAGTTTGGACACCTGTTTGTCTAGGTCTTCGTGACCACTCCAGTCTCAAAATAATTAAAGGCTTTCTTTTAAATCAATGAACACTAGACAAAACGACATCTTAAATTCCCTACAAACCTCAATGAGCTTTGTTACCGTGTGGATATGGTTGATTGTGCCGACTTCATTTTGGAACCCACTTTGCTTGCATGGTTGTCCTCCATCTAATGTACTGCCAATCCTGTTCATGATGACCCAAGTGATCAACTTGTAGATGAAGGACAACAGGCAGATGGGGCAATAGTTGCCAATGCCATGGCTGTGTCCATTGAACAGTAGAACTGTCCTGCTGTTTTTCAATTGGGGAGGGAACCTTGCATCCAGACAGCTAGCGAGTGAAGAGCCAAGCCAGTGTATTGATGAGTACTGAGGGGATTCTTCAGGTGTTTGGTCTGACTGTGTTTGAGCCAGGCACTATGTACTTCTTTTACCAATGAAATGGCATGTCGGATTTCAGAAGAATGCTGGAAAGACATATCCATCTTGTTGAACTTGGTATGTGGGCAGGTGGACATTGCTATCAAAGAGATCTGAGTAGAAGTTATAATCTACTCCCATTGATTAATTGGAGGATAATTGCTTTTCTGGAAGATGTGATAGATCCATCTGGACTTTAGAGGGCAGTCATCTTGGTCTTATAGTTGGCAAAAGGACATGCGGGCCTTGAGAATTCTTTTCCCGACTTCTGCTGTATTGGCCATTATTGCTGCTTCTCTCTTTGAGGTTTTTCCTTTATCACTTCTCTGCACTGCTTTGCAAGCTTGTTTTTAGCCTATGGTTGCCTGAGGTCGCACTTTTGCTACATTGGCAAATGAGCTCGAGAGTTTTTTGAACAGATCTCAAAAACCCTCAAAAAATGTCTCAGAGACCTAGGACCTATGAAAGCCAGATGAGAATGCTATTCAGGTCTCCCCAAAAAGGAATTGAAAGAGCTATGCTTGGAATATCACACTTCACTCAAGTGAGAGACGGAATCCAGAGTTCCCCAGCTCCACTGACAATGGAGAGTCAGGGATGCTGTCTCATTTGCCAAGCTGTCGGAAAATTAGATGGGCTGGACATGTAATGAGACTTGGAGATGACTGCTGGATTCGAGCTGTTACCAACTTGAACCCATGGGACATCAAAAGATCACATGACTACCTGTTGCAGGACTCCTAAGGGCCGCTGCATCTGCTCTGGATTGCCTCCCGCAAATCACTCGGTAGATAAGGGGGTAGTCTAAATGTGGCAGTTTATCCGACCATGTATGCTGTACTAGCTGGTATAAATATTCTCCCATGCTATCACAATCATCGTGGGACTAGCTAGATCTTACCAGCATATTAGCCTGGCCACGTAGGACACCTAAGTAATTAGACCAGAGAGAAATGCTGTTTGCTTCCCAAACAAACAAGCATGGCTCCCTGATAAAATATAAAAACTACAATGAAGTAGAGGAGACTTGTGAAGGCTTGGAGAAATATTTAACTGGCATTGGTGTTGATCTTTGGTACAGTGACATGCCATCTCAGAAACCCCCTTCTCTACATTTCAAAGGCATTCCCGGCTCAAAACATTAGCACAGTAAAGGCCCTAGGTGAGATGCAGGGAGGGATTACCTAAGGGCATTGGACCCTCCCCTGCTTTCCATAACAATGGGAGGAAGGTCTGAGTTCCGGGGCGGGGGTATAAACTAGCCGGTTCCCGCTCTCCCGTTCTTCTTCCCGGTGGGATCTCGCCTTGTGAGCATTTATTCCCCTTGGAAGTTTTTACACGTAGTGGTCGCCATCTTGGCCTACACTTGGCTGGGGTTCTAGCCTGGAATCCTAAGCATCGGGTTTTTCCTTTTGCTGATTTGTATGCCTGAACCTGTGATAAGTAAAAGCCTTTTAAAACCCGCATCCATTCCCCGCCGGCCCCGGAGGTAGAAGGGAACTCGCTTCCCGGCACTGTCGGGGACCCGGCGGAGGCGCCCGACATTTGGCGTCCCTGGTGTGGGCACCACGAACATCGCCTGGTCTAATTATCATCGGACAGAGATCATCTGCCTCCGAACCGTGAGTAAAATGATGGATATCTCATGGTATAGATACATTGTATCTTTTATTGGCTCGAACCATACATAGCCCAGTCTATAAAGTTCCTTTCTGAGAACTACTCTATCTTTTCACAAATCATCTGGGTCCTTGCGATTTTTAAACTGTAACTTTGTGTAAGGACAATGTTTAATAGAGAGAGGGAAGAAAGTAATAAATTGAATGCAATCTTAAGGGACGAGGTTTACTCAGTGATTGAAGAAATAAGTGAGGATCATAAATCTACAGGTAGACTGGTCTTAAAGCTTGAGTACAGAATTATTAAACAGAGTTTAAAATTTGAAAAAGAAATTAGAAGAACAGGAAAGTAAAATTATTAAACCAGATTTTAAAATTTGAGGAAAAATTAGAAGAACAGGATTTAAAATTCAAAGAAAAATTAGAAGAACAGGATTTAAAATTCAAAGAAAAATTAGAAGAACAGGAAAGTAAAATTACTAAACAGGATTTGAAGTAAAGTTTGAAGAGCAGAAGAAGGATATCGGTAAAATCAGCACTATCTTAGGAGGAAGAAATTGACAGACAGAGAGATAGAATAGATGGACAGAAAGAGGAGGTTTGGAAGTTACACATAAGATTGAAAGAACAAAAGGGAAGAAATATATAGGAAACTTGAAAACTTAAAACCAAGAAATGGATGTGTTACGCAGGGAGATTTCTGATTTCATAACTTATCAATCAGGACCTAGCGCATACCCAATACTGAGGCATGAAACAACTAAAAAGCCGCTCACAAACACGCCCCAAAAGCTGTAGACTTGAAAAAGGTGTATACATTCCCAGCAAAAAAAATCTAAAAAAGAATTCTAATGTGGCTGATAACTTAGGAGGAGGAACAGGAAAACCCAGAGGAGGCAAATTCCCAAGCTGAAAATCTCCCCAGAGTTAATACCCTCAATGGGGTAGATGTTCCTCTGCCAGATACCACAAGCTCTGATGAGGAAGAAGGGAGGAACAAGATTAGCTCCGAGTCAGAGAGCAAAAGTGCAGCAATCTTTCTCATGACCAATCTAAAGATAAAGTAAAACCGATTCATGAAGACTTTAAAATTGAGGCAATAACCCCCGTTTAGGAAGGCTTGCGACAGGTTTGGAATATCAAGTCCTTATACTTTAAAATATTTAGCTGATTGGAGCGAAAATGATCAGTGGGTATTGGGGAGACTTTGAAACGGTAGCCCATACTTGTCTAAACAAATCACAGTATATGCAATGGCATATGTGGTATGCAGATGGGGTTAACCAGAATATTGACACTTTAAGAGAAAAAGAATCAGGCCATACTATAACTTTTGCCATGCTAAAAGGTGAAGGTGAATGGAAAAAGAAAGCAAAACAAGCGACATTACCTGAACCTATTTTAGAATTTGTTCGGGAGACAGCATTAAAAGCGTGGGAAAGAGTGAGGTTCCGACCCAGAATTTCTAGGTAGCTATACGAAAATTTACCAGGGTCGTGATGAACCATACTTTGATTTTGTTGGGAGATTATGTGAAACAATCCAAAGACAGGTTCAAGACCCAACCACTCAAGAAATCCTAAAAACGAAACTTAGCATATGAGAATGCTAATCAAAAATGTCGAGCATTACTATATGGTATTAAGGAAAAGGATGACCTCATGGGGTATCTAAAGGCCTGTAGAAATGTCGGTTTAACCCTCCCATAAAACACAGGATGATATAGAGGCTTATCCCATACAGCAGGAGGATCAGGAGAGGGATGAAATGTCAGACAGCTCTAGGGGGAGAAACAATAAACTTCAAAGGATAAACAATAATCGGAGAAACTATTCTAATAATCGCAGCTCCACCCCTCGGAGGGCCCCACCTGGACCATGCCCAAGGTGCAGAAAAAGGAAAACATTGGGCCAGAGACTGTCGGTCTTGAGGCGAAGTCAGCCTCAGGCCTCATCTGGACAGATAACCTGCTTTAGCTGCTTGGAAAGAAGGGACACACCCGTAGAGATTGCCCATCTTCTAAAACTATCAATACAGGGCAACATTCTAATAATCCCTTTATAGGAAATGTTACATGGACCCCCTCCCAGGTTCCACAAGCTCCGCAGGCTCAAATAACATCTATGCCTCCCCTAATGGGGAAAACTGGGTGGGGGGCCAGCCCCAGGCCCAGCTGAATCCAGGGGCACTCTCCTTCATTCCACCTGCCCAGTATCCTCCGAATCAGAATCCACAGAATTACAGTCAATAAATGCTCTCTGGCCTACCCCATCAGGCAGTGACAGTCTCGACATTCTCTGCCCTAAGACTGTCACAATATACCCAAGTCAAGACCCCTACATGCTAAAAACAGGGATAAAAGGACCTGCTCCCCAGGTAGTATGGGTTTAATTCAGGGAGCGATTGGCTGAAATTTAAGGGGAATTATGGTGCATTTCGGACTTCTGGATCCTGAATCTCATGGAGAGATAATACTGTCACTATCTGTGCCAACTCAAATGGACTTTTAAAAAAGGGGAACCACTTGCTAAACTATTATTATTTTTTGAGGATCCGGTAGTCAGTCCGAACACCCTACAGCTGGTGGCTTAAACAGTACCAACCATTCTGCCAACTTCATTGTTGGTTATGCAGCCACACAGAACCAAGCCCACCAGCCACCTGCTAACTATCTAGTTGGGTACACTGCCAGAATTTCTCAGGCCAAGCGGCCGGTTATACCCATCGAAATTTATAAAAGGGAAATTCAAAGGCATGTTGGATACAGGGGCAGACATATCCATAATCTCCACCAAGTATTGGCCCTCTAACTGGGCCCTAAAGAAAGTGTCCCATAGCCTGAGCGGGGGTAGGCAATATCTCCTCCTCTCTTCTCCGACAGAGTGCCAGGTGGCTGCCGTGGTATTGGCCCTGAAGGGAATGTAGCCATGGTCCAGCCTTATATAGCCCCCTATGCCTTTAACTTTATGGGGTCGAGACATGCTGGAGCAGTGGGAGGCAGTAATCCACATACCTCGCTCCACTCCCGCCGAGCACCAATTCCAGCTCTCCATAATAAGCCTAACACCGGAGTAACCCTTTTAATTGGGGCCGCTGTGGTTAAGCGCCCACTACCTATCCGTATTCAGTGGAAGTCTGACAAACCTATATGGACACCACAGTGGCCCCTCAATACCAAAAAAGTTAGAGGCGCCAACAAATCTAGTGGAAGAACAGCTGAAATTAGGACATATTGAGGAAACGTCTTCAGAATGGAATTCTCCTGTTTTTTGTAATACAGAAAATATCAGGCAAATGGCGCTTGCTGATTGACTTAAGGAATGTAAATTCTACTATGGACCCCATGGGAGCCCTACAACCTGGGCTCCCCTCTCCAGCAGCTATTTCTAAGGATTGGCCGCTAATTATCATAGATTTAAAAGACTGCTTTTACAGCATACCTATCCACCCAGATGATCGGAAAAGGTTTGCATTTTCAGTCCCTTCCATTAATCATAAAAGGTCCTTTACGTAGGTTTCAGTGGACAGTATTGCCCCCAAGGAATGACTAATTCACCTACGATGTGTCAACACTTTGTTGATGAGGTTTTCCGACCCATTCGTGCTAAATTTCCTGAGTATAGCATCATCCACTACATGGATGATATCCTGCTAGCTTGTGATAATTCCAGAGATCTCCAGAATTTATATAATGATGTAATGACAGTTTTACCAGAGGCTGGCTTACAAGTAGCTCCGAAAAATCCAGATGCAGCCTCCATATGAATATTTGGGCTATGCTCTTGACCGCACTACAGTGCGCCCCTCAAAAAATTTCCATTAGTCACAAAGGGCTCAAAACCTTGAATGATTTTCAAAAACTGCTGGGGGATATCAACTGGGCGCGCCTCCCTTGGTATTCCTAACTGTGAGCTCAGTAACCTGTTCCACACCCTTGAAGGTGATCCTGCTTTAAATAGCCCAAGGCAGCTAACTCCTAAAGCTCAGAAGGAATTAGATTTTTTTCATGGATCGGCTTCAAAAAATCTTACCTCTCCAGATTTAATCCCGGAGAAAAGGTATGGTTCTTGGTCTTCAACACTCCCCGAAGCCTCCAACTGCTGCTATAGCCCAATTATCTGGACCGTTAGAATGGGTTTACTTACATAACAAGCAGAATCGCACTGCTACACCTTTACCTTGAGATGATAGCTAACCTTATAATTAAGGGAAGATCAAGAACCCAAGCATTACTTGGACATGATCCCCATGTAATTGTACTACCTGACCCTAAAAAGAAATTGAAGCTGTTTTACCACTCAGTGAAATCCTTCAGAGAGCTTTAGCAGATTTTTTCAGGAGAAATATCTTATCATTACCCAGCTGGAAAAACCTGGGAATTTCTGAAAAAGGACACCTTTTGTAATTTCCACCATTGTCCGCTCCTCTCCCATTCCTGATGCTCCAGTGTATTATATTGATGGCTCCTCATCAGGAAGGGGTGGAATTACAGGTCCTTCGCTGACCACTACTGTACATACAAATTATAAATCTGCCCAACAAGTGGAACTCGCCACCCTGATACATTTACTATCCCATGTATCTGGCCCATGTAATGTGGTGAGTGATTCTGCATATGTAGTTGGTTTATTTCCTGGAATTGTCACTGCTTCTTTAAATGCCCATAATCCTATAATTCAGGAGCTACTCCATAAACTACAAGATCTCCTCCGAAATAGAACATTCCCCTATATACATCTCCCACATCCGCTTCACAGCCGACTCCCCGGCCAATGGTTCGAGGAAACGAAGCAGCAGATCTCTTTGGCAGCACCAGTATTTAAATCAGCTGAGGAAGAGCACCAGACTCTACATACAAATGCCCGCCGCCCATGTACACCATGGCATCCCATGGAGACAAGCTAGACAAATTGTCCCCAACTGTCCTGTCTGTGCTCCTTTACATTGTACATCTCATGTAGCAGGAGCAAATCCTCGAGGTTTACAGACAAACCAATTGTGGCAGATGGATATAACTCATACTAACTTATTTCCCAACAAACCTTTCCTTCATGTGGTCATCGATACTTATTCCCGGTTCATATGGGCTGTTCCTATGACGCCTGAAAGAGCTAAACCTGTTTGTTCATTTTTACTCCAGTGCTTCTCCGTCATGGGTATTCCCCATACCATAAAAACAGATAATGGTCCTGCTTACACCAGCAAAACCTTCAAATCCTTTTGCGAGGAATGGCAGATCAAACATATTACAGGAATTCCATATAATCCACAAGGACAAGGGAATAGTTGAACGCTGCCCACAGAACGCTTAAAACTCAGCTATTAAAGCAACGAAAAAACAAGCATGCCTCCAATGGATTCTTTATCTTTAACATTATTCACCTTAAACTTCTTAAATATACCTCAAGGAGATCCCTATACCGCGGCTGAACGTCACTTTCAAGAAGATATGCAAACTCAAAAACAGTCAATTCACCTATCTGGGTGAAAATTGATGATAAATGGATTGCAGGTCACCTCCTCATTCGGGGAAGAGGCTATGCTTTCATTTCTACAGACGATAACCCTGCCAAGAAACTCTGGGTCCCTCTACTTGTTTAAGACTAGAATTCTCCAAGAATAAGAAAACAACTAATTCTTTCAATATAAAGTCTTAAATTTTAAATTGCAAGTTGCTGTTTAAACTTCCTGGATTGGTTCATTTTAATAGTGATCTTGTTTTGCAGTCTGTGATCATGGTTCATGTCTAATATCTTGCCTTACAGCCTAAATGTTTTCTCTTCTTACAAAAAAGAGGTGGAAAAATGGGTGGACTCTGAGCGTAGTGCTCAATGTCCATATGTTTCAAGGATTAATGTTAGAGTTTCCTTTTTACTGTTTTGCTCACAGGCATTTGCAGGAAAGAACTTGGCTGCTGCAGATTCCTTCTATGTTGCTCGAGGCTTTGGACTCTGATCCACAGTGCTCATTACAAAAAAGTTTGCTAAATCAATGAAAATTGTTTTTCTAATGATTCTGTTCACAGGATAAGATATTGGAATGCAGTAAACCTGTGCTACAGTGCCCAATACTCCGAGACTCCTAAAAACTGTGCTCCCAAAAATTTAATAATTTGCAAAAATAATTTTTCCCAATGCTCTATTCACAGGAAAAGACACTTTCTCACCATCATTTGCCGGCTTTATATTCATGAAGCGCTTGACTCGTTACCATTTATCACCCTAAATGGGTCACATATACAGCTGTAAGATATTGATCGATCAAATGTATGTGTGCGTGTGTGTGCATGGTGGCCACCATTATGTTTGTGATTAATGTTGTGTCTATGTTATGTCTCAACTACTACCTTCTCAATTTCTGACCACTCACAAACCTCTATTACATTCATCAACTCCACTGCTAATCCACTAGATTTATCAACTTTAAAATCATCAATTCTCATACTTATTCCCTGCTCCACCCATGTTGGAGCTTCTTTATATTCTTCTCTCCATCCCAAACTTGGATCCCTACAAAGCCTTAAAAATCTCTACTTGTGATTAACCTTGAAAAGTGTTTTTGTCTTGCCTTAAGCTATAGGTACAGTTACCGGTGCCAATGTTCCCTTGCTGAAGAAGCCCTGCAAGACGCCCACACCGATGTTCCAGACACCTGCTCCAGCGCTCAAGACTCCTGTTCCAGAGTTCAAGATATCACACCGATGTTCCCGACACCTGTTCCAGCACCCAAGACTCCTGTTCCAGAATTCGGAGATACTTGTTCCAGTGTTCCCTGAAACCCGATCCAGTGTTCCTGACAATTCAACGAAGTTCCCTGATCGCTGCCTCCAGAGACTCATACTCATATGATCACCGCTATTGCTGTTCCAGAAGTAGCCCCACAGACTTTACATGCTAAAATATAGCAAATTGACTCTCACAAATTATGGACAGTGCAAACTATAGTCCGATATAATCAGACAGCTAAAAACACTTTGTCTTGAACTTTGCTTTGGGTCCAAAACAAGTTAGGATCCTAAAGTAACATGTATTATCATTTTGTAATTGGAATTGTTTTTTTTTCTTATCTTAATTTTCTGTACATTACTAAATATTTCTTACCTTTTCAATTTTTATTAGTAAACTAATCAGGGGAGTTGTTGCAGGACTCCTAAGGGCCGCTGCATCTGCTCTGGATTGCCTCCCCCAAATCACCCGGTAGATAAGGGGTAGTCTAAATGTGGCAGTTTATCCGACCATGTATGCTGTACTAGCTGGTATAAATATTCTCCCATGCTATCACAATCATCGTGGGACTAGCTAGATCTTACCAGCATATTAGCCTGGCCCGTAGGACACCTAAATAATTAGACCAGAGAGAAATGCTGTTTGCTTCCAAACAAACAAGCATGGCTCCCTGATAAAAATATAAAACTACAATGAAGTAGAGGAGACTTGTGAAGGCTTGGAGAAATATTTAACTGGCATTGGTGTTGATCTTTTGGTACAGTGACATGCCATCTCAGAAACCCCCTTCTCTACATTTCCAAAGGCATTCCCGGCTCAAAACATTAGCACAGTAAAGGCCCTAGGTGAGATGCAGGGAGGGGATTACCTCAAGGCATTGGACCCTCCCTGCTTTCCATAACAATGGGAGGAAGGTCTGAGTTGCGGGGGCGGGGGTATAAACTAGCTGGTTCCCGCCTCTCCCGCTCTTCTTCCCGTGGGATCTCGCCTTGTGAGCGCTTATTCCCTTGGAAGTTTTACACGTGGTGGTCGCCATCTTGGCCTACACGTGGCTGGGGTTCTAGCCTGGAATCCTAAGCATCGGGTTTTCCTTTTGCTGATTTGTATGCCTGAACCTGTGATAAGTAAAGCCTTTTTAAAAACCGCATCGGATTCCTGAGTGTTCATCCATTCCTCGCCGGCTTCGGAGGTAGAAGGGAACTCGCTTCCGCACTGTCGGGGACCCCGGCGGAGCGCCCGACAACTGCTTACCTACACAAGATGGTCAGACTTCTTCATCAAGACCTGAACTAATCATTTGAGCTTTTTTTTTTTTCTTGGAAGCTAACTACATACCATTGGGCGCTACACTGGCACATGACAGGTCAAATGGGGAATGTTACTGGTGCCCATTTGAGGCAAATCGATGAATT
>JAJIBD010006158.1:0-88827 GCA_021461705.1 Cryptotis parvus
CGGCATGTTCAGAGGTTACTCCCTGGCTCTGCGCTCAGAACTTACTTCTGGTGGTGCTCAGGGGACCATATGGGATGCAGGGGATCAAACCAGGTCAGCCATGTTCCAGGCAAACTGTGCTGTTGCTCCAGCACCCTATTTTAGCTCTTAAAGTTAGGATATGTCCATGGAATAATGGACAGAAGAGTATGTGTGGAGGGGAACAGTACAGAAAACATGAATGTGTAAAAGGAGGACAATGGCTGAGATAGCCCAGCAGTTAGGATGTTTGTCTTACCCTTCACTACGTGGGGTTGAGCCCCAGCATCAATCTGGTCCCCTGACCATGGCCAGAAGTGGGTCCAGTGCACAGCTAGGTGTGACCCCAAACTTTTCTTTTTTTAAAATGAGAAAATGAATGAATAGTCTGGAGATACTGACATTTTCTCTTGGCAAGTTCAAAATAGCTCTGTGCCTGTGAGGAGGGTCATGCATTCCAATTTAATCTGAAAGGCTGATTAGATCAGATTATCGCCTCCAATCAGAGCGAGAGCCCAGCGGGGAGGGCATTTGCCTTGCACAAGGCCGACCAGGGTTCTATCCCGGCATCCCATATGGTCCCCGAGCACCGCCAGGAGTAATTCCTGAGTGCAGAGCCAGGAGTAAACCCTGAGCATTGCCGGGTGTGACCCAAAAAACAAAATAATAATGATAATAGTGATAATGATGATGATGATGATGATGATGATAATAATAATCTAAGATTCTGAGAGAGAAATTTTGATATTCTTACAATGATTCCCCCGCCCCCCCAAAAAAAATCGCATAATATGTGAGACAGTCTGACTCTTCAACTAAAGGGAATTGCTGAGTAAATTGTGTTATACGCAGATAGTGGAATAGTATGCCATTATTAAAAATGGCTTCTGGGGTTCGGGAGCAATAGTACAGCAGGGGAGGGGATTTTCCTTGCACACGATTGACCCAGGTTCGATCCACGGCATCACATATGGTCCCCTGAGCAATGCCAGGAGTAATTTCCTGAGTATCACTGGGTATGACGCAAAAAGCCTAACAAAGACTTCTGAAGAGTATTTATTTATTTATTTGATTCATTCATTCATTCATTTTTAATATTTTATTATACCACCGTGAGATATACAATTACAAAGATGTTCGTGTCCGGGTTTCGGTCATACATTGTTTCAGCACCCATCCCTCCACCAGTGCCCATTTCCCACCACCAATGTCCCCAATTCCTCCCCTCTCCCCCTATTCTGCCTCTATGGCGAGTTCTTTTTTTTTTTTTTTAGTATTTTATTATACCACTGTGAGATATATAATTACAAAGATATACAATTAAAAAGTTCATATTTGGGTTTTGGTCATACAGTGTTCCAGCACCCATCCCTCCACCAGTGCCCATCTCCCACCACTAACTACCTGGTTCCCTCCCTCCTCCCCCAGCCCGCCTCCATGGCAGTTTCTTTATTTCTTTCCCTTTATCTCTCTCTTTTCCTTCCCTTCCAGACTATGGATTACAGAACATACATTAAAGGGTTGTCATGTGTATCTTTTGCCTCTATTTAATGCTCAGTTCTAGGTTGGTATTAGTACCCTCGATAATTGTTAGAACACTGTTCCATTTTCTGTCTTACCTAGCCTCCTGACTCCCACACGTTTGTGATAATTTTCACCTTTGACAAGACCTCCTGTTACAAGGTCATGTTTCACTTGACCTTGGATATTGGTATCATAATATGTACATATATATTTATGTCATGCAAATAAATGCAGTCATTCTGTATGTGTCTCTCTCCTTCTGGCTAATTTCACTCATGTCCATCCATTTATAGGCAAATTTTATAACTTCATTTTTCCTAACAGCTGCATAGTATTCCATTGTGTAGATGTACCAATGCTTTTTTATCCAGTTATCGATTCTAGGGCACTCTGGTTGTTTCCAGATTCTGGGAATTGTGAATAATGCTGCTATGAACATAAAAGTAGGGATGGTGTTTCCGCTGCGTGTTTTTGGTTTCCCTGAGTCGATTCCCAGGTATGGCTGGGTCAGATGGGAGTTCAATTTCTAGTCTTTGGAGGAATGTCCATATTGTTTTCCAGAAAGGCTGTACCAGCCGGCATTCCCACCAACAATGGATGAGTGTCCCCTTTTCCCCACATCCACACCAGCACTTATTGTTCTTGCTCTTTTGAATATGTGCCAGTCTCTGTGGTGTAAAATGATATCTCATTGTTGTTTTGATTTGCATCTCTCTGATGATTAGTGATGATGAGCATTTTTTCATATGTTTTTTGGCCATTAGAATTTCTTCCATGGCGAGTTCTTTATCTCTTTTCTCTTTCTCTTTCTTCCTTCTCTTACACACTGTTGATTGCTATACATTTAGAGGTTATCTTTTTGCCTGTATTTAATACTCAGTTCTAGGCTGGTATTATTACTTACAACAATTGTTAGCATACTGTTCCCTTCTCTGTCCCACCCAGACTCCAACTCCCAGATGCTTGTGGTAGATTCCACTTTTGAAAAAATCTCCTAATCCATGTTTTGTCTGACCTTGAATATTGGTATAATATGTATGTGTGTGTATGTATATATATATATATGTATATATATACATATATACATATATATATGTATCTATATATTTATGTCATGCAAATAAATGCAGTTATTCTGTTATTCTATATCTGTGTTTTTCCTTCTAGCTTATTTCACTCAACATGATCCTCTCCATGTCCGTCCATCTATAGGCACATTTCATAATTTCATTTTCCTAACAGCTGCATAGTATTCCATTGTGTAGATGTACCAAAGTTTCTTTATCCAGTCATCAATTCTCGGGCTCTCTGGTTGTTTCCAGATTCTGGCTATTGTTCTGCTATGAACATAAAAGTGGGGATGGTGTTTCCACTGTGTGTTTTTGACTTTCCAGGGTTATATTCCCAGGAGTGGTATGGCTGAGTCAGATGGGAGCTCAATTTCTAGTCTATGGAGGAATGTCCATATTGTTTTCCAAAAGGCTGTACTAGTCGACATTCCCACCAACAATGGATGAGAGTCCCCTTTTCCTCGCATCCACGCCAGCACTTGTTCTTTCTCTTCTGGATATGTGCCAGTCTCTGTGGTGTGAGATGATATCTCATTGTTGTTTTGATTTGCATCTCTGATGACTAATGATGATGAGCATTTTTTCATGTCTTTTGACCATTTGAATTTCTGAAGAGCATTTAATGGTGTGAGGGATACACGTGTCATGCTAAGTGAAAAAAAGCAGGATAACTAACAGCCTGATATCACTTATGAGAGTGAGGTACTTAAACGGAACACTCATAGTGTTAATTTCTTTGGGTTTAAGATTTTTTTGTACGTTTTTTGGTTGGGGCCTACACCTATCTGTGCAGGAGCTGCTCCAAGCTCTGTGCTTAGAGGTGGCTCCTGGCAGTGTCTCGGGCACACGGGGTGCCCCATGTGCGGGAGCGCATGCTCAACCCTGTGCGTTCTCCCCTCTCCCTGCCCCCCACAGGTGAGTTGCTTTAATATTCTAAATTTTCTCCAGGTGTTCTATAATAGGCCTGTATTATTTAGAATAGTCTTAGACGAGTTGAAAATTTAAAACACTAAGGCATGTAATGACCCCACCCCCTCTCAACCCCCCCCAAATTTATGTGCAAGGATTTCAAGTAACTTGAAGTTTTCTTGTAACCGGTTATTCTTTTCCTGTCTTTCCAGATCAACTGGTGAGACGGCGGTGACTGCTTTTGACATCGACAAGATGTACACGCCCTTGTTCTTTGCCAGGGTCAGGAGCTACACCGCTTTCTCTGAAAGGCCACTGTAGAGCCTCCCAGCCCGTCCTCTGTCACTGTTGCATGAATCAAAATATATAGAGCAGAAGAGTACCTAAGTTATAAATGTACATACATATATATATCAGATACATATATATATGGAACTGGAACTTATTTTGCATTGTTGGAGTTCTTTTAAGGAGAGTATAAATTAATTATTTTTTTTTTATTTAAAAAGGGGAGTAGCTGACTCTTGAGATGTTTTTTGTTTTGAAGTTGAAAAGTTATTTAATCACACTTAAGTCAGACCCCTTTCCAGGTGGCTTCTGGGCGATTACTGTCCCATCGTCTGTCCTCTGCCTGGTCATTCCCAGTATTTATGTACGTCAGGGGAGCACCACAGGAGAAGCAGTTTATTTCACGCATGATGTCTTTGCACTGAAGGCTCAAAATGTGATAAAAATCTGTTCTAGATTTTGTTTGAAACTGTTTGACCAATAAAGATCATAAATAAGTGTCTCTTTGAAAAAAAGTAGATTTGAATGCCTCTTCTATGCGTCACAGCTGTAGACACTTCTAGGGTGGCTAGTGGATCAGCGTGGTCGCCTCATTTGGACATTGGGTTTTTATATGCAGCCACACGTGAGCGGTCCGTACTCCAGCCTCATGTCGGCACCTTTCACTGAGATAATAAGTGAGAAAAAGGGAAGTGGTCAGGGGTCGTGGGACTCAGCCACAGCTCAGTTGGTCCACTTATTCCTTAATACCAGTGGCGCATGTAAACCTGACGCCTGACTTCAGAGTAAGAGCTGGGAGAAGACTACCAATACTGTTTGTCTCCACAGAGTTTGTGTCTCGCTGGCCTGTATTCAATTTGGATCTGTTGTCAGTATTTCAAAGACAGCAAGACACTGAAGAACTTTCAGAAATCAGCATCTGCAGCCACAGTCACTTCCACATTTATGATATTTTTAAGTGACATGCTTGTTGCTACAATCCAGTATACACCATCTTTTAGAAAGTTAATACACGCTAAAGATGAAAATCATTCCTTCAAGGCCTGAGAGACAGCATGGGGTTAAGTTGCCTGCCTTGCATGCTACCAACTCTTGGTTCGATTCCACAGGATGGTATATAGTCCCCAGAGTACTGCAGTATGACTACTGAGCACCACCAGATCTGACCTCCCCAAACTTATACCTCCAGTGTATATGGACACAGAAGAGTTGTAAGGTTGGCTTGTTGCAGCTGTCTGAGAAGTAATGTGTCCCTTAAGTTGGGTGAAGAAGAAATAACAGGCCTAAAGTAATGCAATCTCTTCAGCAAAGAGTTGTCTTGATAGACAAAATAATAGAATACCCTATTCGAACATAGTTCCAGCACAGCTAGAAAGATTGTTTTCCAAGGAAGCCAGGCTATGAAGATGCTGTTTTGCTCCATATGGTCTATTGCACATAGCAGGTCCCAAATTTCAAATCTTACCAAAAGTAATGGACCTCACTTCTGCAGTGTCAACTAAAGTATTTTATCTCCTCACATTTTCTATATATCATAAACATTGTCATGCAAATGCAGTATACATGTCCTGTGAAAAAATTAGTATATATAAGAATCAAAATGTTCTTAATATTTCAAGGTAACTAACTGGAAGGAACTTTCGCTGTATACCATCTTGTTCCTGTTCTCTGCAAAACCACCACAGAAGCATTAAGGTTTGGAGTCTTTCTGCATGGCTCTATCTGGTCATTCCAGAAAACAGTAGTATGAAGGGCTGACTAATGAGGCCAGAGGGATAGGACAGGGGTTAAGGTACTTGCCTTGCAGACAGCCAGCCTGAGTTTATCCCTGGCATCCCATATGATCCCCTGGACCCCACCGGGAGTGATCCCTCAGTACAGAGCCAGGAGTAAGTCCTAAGTACAGGTGGCTGTGGCCCCAAACAAAAAATGCATCCAAATTCAAATAGATTAAAATTGCCACTGAGCTGAAGCAATGGCTTTCACTAGCACTACCCCATTCAATTGCCAACTGAATGGGATGTAATTTGTAGTGTATCATTTGTATTACATATGGCGCTCTGATTACGAAAAGTTACCCAGAAGGGAATAATTTAAATAATGTACTTTAATCCAGTGTCTCTGAAATAATTCCAACATGAAATCAGTATGAAAATTGTGAATGGGACCTTTGTATGCTTCTTTCCTAAGTGCTTAAAACCTGGGGTGGAGTTACTGCACCTCTCCCTGCAGATTTGCTGCGCAAATGTCCGAGGTCCAGCATGGTGAGGGGCTGCCCTAATAGCCAGGTACGTCACAAATCGTCAGAGTAGGAGACTATGTGCATGTCACAGAATGTCAGAGTAAGAGACTGTCTGCTAAAGTCAGCCCTTGTCGTTTCTTTTGTGCGGTTGACTGTAGGGCCCGGCAAGCGAGCCAGGGAGATAATGGACTCCCACGTAATCTGCATCTTAGCCTCTTGGCAATGGCTTTCCCAACCACCAGAATGTCCCTTCCCTGTGTACCCCAAATACCCCACATGGATGCCACACAGCCTAGCGCTTGGTTTTTTTTTTTTCTTTTTTGGGTCACACCCGGCAATGCTCAGGGGGTTACTCCTGGGTCTGCACTCAGGAATTACTCCTGGCGGTGCTTGGGGGACCATATGGGATGCCGGGGATTGAACCCGAGCCAGCATGGACCAGCCGCGTGCAAGGCAAACACCTTACCTGCTGGACTATCGCTCCGGCCCCAGCGCTTGTTTTTTTAATTCATATGTCTCAATCCAACTCTAGGATTTCAAAGGGCAGGAACCACCTCCTTCTCTTCCTCCTCCTCCTCTTCTCCTCCCCCTCTTTTCCATCCTCCTCCCTTCATCTCCCTCTTTGCCTACTTAGATGCAAAACACCTTTGTGTTGTGAATCTATCCATCCATCCATCCATCCATCCATCCATCCATCCATCCATCCATCCATCCATCCATCCATCCATCCATCCATCCATCCATCCATCCATCCATCCATCCATCCATCCATCCACCCACCCACCCACCCACCATCCATCCATCCATCCATCCATCCATCCATCCATCCATCCATCCATCCATCCATCCATCCATCCATCCATCCATCCATCCACCCATCCATCCATCCATTTATTGCTTTTTGGGTCCACATCCATCAATGCTCAGGGGTTACTCCTGGCTCTGCATGCAGGAATTACTTATGGTGGTGCTGGGGGGTACCATATGGAATGCTGAGGATCGAACCCGGGTCGGCTGCGTATAGGGAAAATGCTCTACCTGTTGGGCTATAGCTCCGGCCCCGTTGTGAATATGTTTAAATGTGAAAAATCCGTAGGAATCACTGGATACATTCCATGGCTTTCCACACTACTGTCACTGAAAAGATGAGCAAATTTTCAAAACTGAAAACATCTTATGGGGCTGGAGTACAGCAGGTACTTCCTTGCTCATAACCAACACAGATTGGATCCGCGGCACCCCATATGTTCCTCTGAGCATTGCCAGGAGATATTACTGAGTCTAAAGCCAGGAATAACCCTCTGGGCATCGCCAGGTGTGATCCAAAAGCCAAAATATATTTTGTCATTATATATAAAATAAGATAGCATAGCATTTTCACCGCCAGATGGCACGCTTGTCCAAATCTTTGATTTTGATTTTGGTTGGTTTTTCACTGGAGCACACAAGTTCTGGCTGTCCTTCAAAGTTGGAAGTGACGAAATCTAAGACTTAAGCTGTGAGAGCAAAATGAAATGCCGTCTTGATAACACCTCTCAGAATCTGCCATATCTAACCCCTCAATAAGGAACCAATGAGTCCCAATTTTCTGAGTCGGCTTTTATCTGGGTAGTTTGTCTATCCTAAGAAACGGGATCTCTTACCCAAGAATGAATGGGAGGCGGGTCTGGTGAAACTCTTCTATCCAAGCAAAGGTATAAGCATATTGTGAAAAGCGGGCCATTCTCTAGGAAAGAAGGATCTAGGTTTAGATGCACAGGAACAAGATGTATAAACCTGGGGCCGGGCAATAGTCCAGCGGGTGGGGCATTTGTCTTGCACGTGGCCGACCTGGGTTCCATCCGGGTATCCCATATGGTCCCCTGAGCCCCGCCAGAAGTAATTCCTGAATGCAGAGCCAGGAGTGACCACTGAGCATTGTCAGGTGTGACCCAAAAGGCAAAAATAAAAATGAATGAATGAATAAATAAATAAATAAACAAGATAATCCAATAAATAAATAAATAAATAAGATAAACCATGAATGAATGGATAAATAAATAAATAAAGATAAAACCAGCTCTGTCAGACACATTATTTTTATATTATTATTTTTTTAATTTTTATTATACCACCGTTATATAGATATAAAGTTACAAAGCTGTTCATGATTGGGTATCATATCCCCCTTCCTATCCTGTCTTCTTCTTCTTCTTCTTCTTCTTCTTCTTCTTCTTCTTCTTCTTCTTCTTCTTCTTCTTCTTCTTCTTCTTCTTCTTCTTCTTCTTCTTCTTCTTCTCCTTCTTCTTCTTCTTCTCCTTCTCCTCCCTCCTCCTCCTCCTTCTTCTTCTTTTTCTTTTCCTTCTCTCTCCTCCTCCTCCTCCTTCTCCTCCTTCTTCTTCTTCTTCTTCTTCTTCTTCTTCTTCTTCTCCTTCTCCTCCTCCTTCTCCTCCTCCTCCTCCGCCGCCTTCTTCTTCTCCTTTTTCTTCTTCTCCTTCTTCTCCTTCTCCTTCTCCTTCTCCTTCTCTTTCTCTTTCTCCTTCTCCTTCCTCCTCCTCCTCCTCCTCCTTCTTCTTCCTTCTCCTCCTCCTCCTTCTTCTTTTCCTCCTTCTTCTCCCTCTCCTCCTCCTCCCTCTCTTCCTCCTCCTCTCTCTCCTCTTCCTACTTCTTCCTTCTCTTCTCCTTCTACCCCTTCTCTTTCTCCTTTTTTCTTCTCCTCCTCCTCCCTCTCCTCCCACTCCTCTTCCTCCTCCTCCTTTTTTTCTTTATCTCTTCTGCTGAACACATTAGGATGGACATTGCCAATGTCTCACAATTTAGTCTCTCATCAGATTTCACTTTGAAATGTGGGTTATTTGCTCTGTCCTGGCTATTCTTCCTCCTGATAGGAACAAAGAAAATGCCTTGGTGTCTGCTCAGGCATAAAGCATGGCCGCTGCCTACACTAATTTTCCTCCCCAGCTCACCAGATCCTGTGGTTTGATACATCAGTGCCAGGAGTCACCAACAGCAGATAAAAAGTGCTGAATTTGAAGGTCAGTTTCTACTTTTCTTGAAACTCTCCTTGGCCTCAGTCTGATTGCTTTAACGCTTCTTCATGTAAGAAGTAGAAGATGTTTTGCTTGGGTTTGGTTTTGTTTATTTGGGGGAACCACACATGGTGGTGCTTAGGGGAGGTCACACCCTGGCTTTGTGCCCAGGAGTGACCTCTGACAGTGCTGGAGGACCATGTGTGGTGCCAGGGATTCAGGTCATGGTAGGGTAGAATACAAAGCAAGTGTACCTACTGTGTTCTGTCCCTCCAGCTTCAAGAAGCAGATGTTGTTGGCTGATTTTGAATTATAAGCCACACCTGGAAGTTCTCAGGGCTTACTCCTGGCTCAGGGATCACTCCTGACAGTGCTCAAGGAACAATATGTGGTGTCGGGGATTGAACCTGAGTTCTTTGTGTAAAGGCAAGAACCTTCCCTGCTGGCCCTGAAGTTTTTAAATTGTCAAAACAGTTCGTGATCACAAAGTTTTGGATGACCCTGAACTTAGACCACCTCTGAAACCCAATGACCATAGGTTAGTTGATGAATCTCAATGTACCTGTTCTATAAACTCTAATTATGTGATGACAAATTGACAAAAGGTAACCTGGTTCTTCTTTACTGCTGAGTCCCAAAGTGGACCTTCATGGAGACAACATCAGGTCCCATCCCCCATCCAACCTAATGCACCGAATAAAAATGGCATTTGAAGCAGCAATAACAGTCCCATAGCAGGTAGGAAAAATCATCTTAAAGAGCGTAGAAGACAAACATAAGATCAAGACATTAAGTTTGGGGTTGGAGAGAATACAGTTGGTTGGTGCACATACTCTGCATGCGAGAGGCGTGGGTTCGATCCGGTACCACAGAGTCCCTGAGCCCTGTTGACCCTCAGCACTGAGCTGGGGGTAGCACCCTCCCCTATAACAACCTTAAAACTTCCAGATGTGCCCCCCCCAAACAAAGCAAGACATAAAATGCCATTTTGTTGTAAGAAGGTATGTTTTAGAAGAGGCTTTTCATCTCTCACTGAGCACGTCATTAAGCAGATTTCTCTGAGTGTGAGGGACATTCACCCACATGGCTGCCATGTCACCTGTACCTTTTGGCCAGCATGGACGGTTGACTCTTTTTTGTGGGGAGGGGGTCTTTTTGGGTCACACCTGTCGATGCTCAGGTGTTACTCCCTGGATCTGCACTCAGGAGTTACTCCTGGCAATACTCAGGGGAACCACATGGGATGCGGAATCGAACCCTGGTCGGCTGCATGCAAGGCAAATGCCCTCCCCACTGTACTATCGCCTCCAGGCCCTGGATGGTTGTTTCCTGCTCACCCTGCACCAGACAGCATGTTTAGTTTTTTCTTTTTTTTCTTTTTCACTCACATTCCTTGGTTTGGGAGAGTTCGATGTTTTGATCTGTTAGCAAAGTTCTCTAACAGGACCAGGCATGGGTGACAGCCTGCTGTTAGTCACTGGAAAATAAAAGACAAATTCTAGCCCAGCCTTTGGCCTCCAAGTTTCAACCTTCTTCATCTGAGACCCTTTTCCAGGTGACCTTATTCTCTGTCGTCTGACCAATCCCACGCTCAGATGTTGGGTGCATTTCCTGCAAGAGATGCAATCATTAAAGCAAATTTAGAGGCAAAACGACATAAATGTTTTATCTTGCAGCAGTCCTGAAGATCAGAAGCTCGAGCGGGTCTTTCTGGACAAAAATCAAGGCACCAGCTGCACAGTCTCGTACTGGAGGTCTGTGAAAGAATTCTTGCCACTGACTCCTCGAATTTCTGAGGCTGCTCCTACTCCTTGGCTCCTGGCCACAGCCTTCCATTTCTGAAGCCTTGCATTTTGTTTCACCTCACTTTCCTTTTGTCACATTTCCCTCCCTCTGTGCTTCATTTCAAGTGGGAGTGTGTTTGGGACCACCTCCAAGTGATGCTTACTCCTGGCTATGTGCTCTGAGTAAGCAGTGCTTGGGGAATCAAATGTGGATCAAACTGGAGTCTGCCACGTTCAAGGACTATCCCCTCTGGACTATCTCTCTGGTCCTGTGGGGGAAGTGAACTCTATTTTTAAGGACCTGCATAATTAGACTGGACCTCTTTTGGATCAACCCAAAAGAGCCTTCCCATCTCAAAGTAGGGATTGGGACATGGGTGGTACCTGCAGTTCCGCATCATGATAACTCACCTAGCATTTATATTTTCCAATGATTTTAAATACTCCGAGCTCTCATCCCCCATTTCTCTCTGACCTAGAAGTAGAAAGTTGAGGCCTTACTACCTAGGCCAGGGATGTGGAACCTTTATTTGCCAACTACCATTTGGACCTTTATCACTTTATCTGAGAGTCATAGAATACAAGGACAGGGACTGTGTAGAGTGAGGAGAAGCATCTGTGTCTCTTCTGCCATGTCCCGGGCATGGCATGGCTGTTATAGGAGAGGGCAGGGAAGAGGGGTAGAGGGGTGAGTGCCAGCCAAGGAGTTGGGCAGCCTCAGCAGAGGCCTAAGTCAGACTCCCATGCTGTCCCGCTGGCTTTGGGGGTGAGGGAGAGACCCAGAGAAGGGGAGCTGGTGTGTCTCAAAGCTGGCCAGCCCTGGGACACCGATTCTTCCCAGAACCTCGGGGGATGACCAGCCCTGCTCACGCCACGGCTTTTCCCAGATATATATCTTGATTTCTGACCTGCAGAATGCAAGGGGAGTGAATTTGGGTTCATTAAAATTATTCATTCATGATCTTCTACTACAGCTGTGACTAGAAGCGCACGCAGGGCTGGGACATAGCCTCAGGGACTGCGGGCTGCTTCGTGATAGGCTGGCACACGCAGAGCTGGGAGAGGCCCTTTTGAGTAGTTTAGCCAAGTGTCAGTTGTCAGCAGACAGGGATGCAAGCCAGGGAGATAGAAGAGGGACATGAACCCTCCCTGTGATGACTGGGAAAGGGCAAAAGGGCTTTGTTAGGAGGGATGCATGGAGAATCCTGATTAGGGCGGCTGTGTTGAATCCTAAGACAGGGCAAACGGTTCAGAGAGCATCTTCATGGGGCTGGCCCTAGTATTGTTCAGGCTTCACAGGTCTGTGCATGGCAAAGTTCTTACCAAGGAGTAGGAAAAATGGGGGAGAAAGAAGATAAAGGCTGAGAGTGTCACTGGGGGGTCTCTGATTGTCGGGGTAGGGGCCTCTTGTGAAGCAGGGGTGCTGTTAGGAATGTTCGCCTCCTGTAAAATCGAACAATTTGAATGTGGTTCTCACCTATTTGGCACCACATTAGGTAGATGAAGGGTCTAATCTACGGATGCTTCAGTGAAGAAAACCCCGCTATCAAGAAACAGTGCCACCATCCAATGGACATAGAACACTCATTGGCCAAGAGGTTATTTGTTTATTGGTTTGTTTGAGGACAAAGCCCAGTTGTGTACAGGGTTTACTCCTGGCTCTGCACTCAGGGACCACTCCTGGCAGGGCTCAGGGGACTCAGGGGTTGCATGGGGTGCTGGGGATAGAACTCGGGTCAGCCACAAGAACAACAAAAGCCTTATCTGCTGTAACTATGGCTCTGGCTCTCTAGTTATATTTTTAAATAGATTTTTTATGTTGTTATTCCACATGGATTTTTTATAATTAGCATATTTTTTTCTGCCATCATTGAATGTAGTGATAAATGTTGCCACTTTGCTCACTTCTACATTTGGCTCAAACCCCAGATTAGAAATAAAGTTGGCTCAAATTTAAAAGTAGAAAAGCCAAACAAAAGCCATCTGCAGACCACATTGAAGCAGAGTTTGGAGTTTGGTATATGGGCCCCATCCAAAAACATAGACTTTGGGTGCAGGGAGATAGCACAGGAGCTAAGACATTTCCTTTGCATGTGATCAACTCCAGTTCGATCCCCCAGCACCACAGAGGTGTCCTGAGTACTGCCAGTAGCCACTCCTGAGCATGAATGCGAGGAGCCCCTGGAGTACTTCCAGTGGGGCCCCAAAACCAAATCAAAACAAAAAACCCTGAAATCATGACCTTGCGTTCTTTGGTATTTCATCATGGCCCACCTTCCAGCTCTCCTGCTGCTCCCGGCTTGGCTCTCTGATACCTGGGCCACCTCCAAGCCTTACATCTGGATTCTGCTGATGCGGGAATGCCCTTTCTCCCAACAAGTCTAACTCCAACTTGAACTTGCTCCTTCTCCTCCTTCTGAAAACCTTTCAGGTTTCACTGCCAGTCAATGACCCTTTGGATTCTCCTCTGGTCTCACAGACCTCAAAAGGGTACCAAGAGGCCAGAGCGATACTACAGCAGGTAGGACAATTGCCTTGCACAGGGCCGACCCAGGTTCGATCCTGGCATCCTGTATGATCCCCCAAGTACCACCAGGGAATAATTCCTGAGTGCAGAGTCAGGAGTAACCCTTGAGCATTGCTGGGTGTTGTCCCCTCCCTCCAAAAGCAGGGGAATCAAGTCACCTATTTTTTGCTTTTTTTGGGTCACACCGGTGATGCTCAGGAGTTACACCTGGCTCTTCACTCAGGAATTACACCCTGGCAGTGCTCGGGGAACCACAAGGGATGCGATCAAACCCGGCCGTGTGCAAGGCAAAATCCCTACCCACTGTGCTCTTGCTCTGGCCCCACCAAGTCACTTCTGCTGTACTTTCCACCCCTCCTAGCACACAACCTTCATCAGTGGGCTTCAGAGAAGGGCTATGACATGAAAGTCATCATCTGTGGGTACACAGTGATGATTCTTCTCCCAACTCCCCAGAAGACCTCAAGATCTGTCTCTCTGAGGCCAAGTAAATGCCGAGACTTCTATTCGAGGGGACGGCGGGGCTGCACCAGCCAATGCTCAGGGGTTACTGTTTGCTCTGCACTAGGAATCACTCCTGATGGTGCTCAGGGACCATATGGGATGCTGGGAATCAGGTCCCAGTTGGCTGTGAGCAAGGCAAGTGTCTTACCCACTGTACTATCACTCTGGCCTTAATGCCAAGGCTTGTTGAGTTCTTCAGCCTTCAGGGTCTAAAATGACTCAGCTGGAGACTGGGGGTGGGAGGCAGGGTGTGACTGTCAGAGTCTTTGGGGAAGACTCCCCTGCTCTCTGTACCTCCTGCTGACCTCCACTAGCTCTTGGCAGGACTAAAGTCTCTCAACAGTGTCCTGTGTCACTCAGGGACCACAGGTCAGGGGAGCTGAATGAACAAAGAGCCTCACCGACATACCTTGGGGTATGGATCTAAGTGCTTGCTTTAGACTGTTCGCTGGTGCTGCCATCCTCGGAAGTTCAAGAGGATTGTCCTGAAGTATATTTGATGAATCCAACCTATCATGGACATTACCATCTGCTATTATGATGACGTAGGGGCGTGTGGGTGGGTGGGGGAGTGGTTTAACAAGTTATGAAGAGGAAACTGAGGCAGAGAAACTGATGTGTGGAAGAGCAAAGCAGGGTGTGCTCTAGACAGAATGTGGGGAACCCGAGCTCCAACTTTGAGAATTTGACCCCACTCAGAGATTTGCTGTTGGAAATGATTTGATAAAAACATGGATAGAATATCACAAAGTCACATTTTTGGTTTCTTTTTTTTTTTTTTTTTTGAAAGGTTATGTGTGTGTGGAATGCCTTCAAAAGCATCGAAGAAATAACAAAAAAGACAAAGAACCTCCAGCTCCAGGTACATTTCTTCAACTTCACTGTTCTCCCTGCATTAACATACGCCTCAGAGACCTGGGCCCTACGAAAGCAGGATTAGAATGCTACTCAGGTCTTCCCAAAGGGGAATCGAAAGAGCTATGCTTGGAATATCACGCCTCACTCAAGTAAAAGAAGGAATTTGGAGCTCCGACCTCCATCGCTGTTCCAGAGTCAGGGACGCTGTCTCATTTGCCAAGGCATCGAAAATCAGATGGGCTGGACATGTAATGCAATTTGGAGATGACCGCTGGACTAAAGCCATTACCGACTGGATCCCATGGAATGTCAAAAGATCACGTGGCCGCCCACCTACAAGATGGTCAGACTTCTTCATCAAGACCCTGAAGGAACGGTTTGAGGCTCTTCATATTCCTGAAACAACCAGATGCCATTGGGCTACCACTGGCACGTGATAGGATCAAATGAAAATGTTACTGGCACACGCTCAAGCAAATTGATGCATAACAGGATGTCAAGTGATCAAGTGATGTGTGTGTGTGGTGTGGGTGGGCAGGAGGTTTGAGGCCATATTTGGAGGTGTTCAGGGAATCATATATGGTGCCAGAGATTAAACCCTGTCCAGCTGCATGTAAAGCCAAGCGCTGTCCCCTCCTCCCCCCCCCCCCTCTCCGTCTCTTCAGCCCTCTGTCCCTTCTGTTTTCAAAAGCTCCATCTTGCAGTGATGAAAGCTGTATTCAAACCAGCTTCCCCATGTCTGTGGAGGCAGCGCCTGGAGAGCAGAGTTTGCTCTTCGCCTCCTCCCCTTGCTCTGCCCCCACACTTTCCTCAGCAGAAGGAACGTGGGTGCTCAGTGTTGGGGTGTGTCTTCAGACACACGAAGCAAAACATTTGTCTCAGGAGCAGACAGAATAAGCACCTCCCCCACACACACACACTCACACACACAACCACCCCCCCACACACCACACACACATCCACACACATGCACACATATATGTACACTCCTGACAACCACACACATACACACATATGCACACACACGCACCCCCGACAACCACACACATACACACACCTATAACCCTCACACACGTGCATACACACACATGCACAAACACACACATACCCCACACACAAATTCACACACACACACAAAGACACATGCCATGTGTCCCAATCTGCCACTCTCCTCCCAAACCTTGGAAGTGTTGAATCAGGAAGAGACACCACTCAAGTCATTCTTTTTTCTACACCTTAACGATTTCCCCCAACTAGACCACACTGTTTTGTGCTCCTGAGCAGCCTTGGGTTCCTCTGCTGAAGAGCCAGAAGACTAAGTGGAGAAAAAGAAGCTCTGCCTCCAGGGCAAGATGCTATCTTCACCGGACAGAAGTAAAACAGGCTCAGAGCAGCCCATCACTCTCCCACCAGTCGTCGGTCCCAGGAGCCAGGAGGAACCAAAGTAAGCTCTAGACGTCGGAGGGAAGCGGGCTGCCAGCAGGCTCCCAGAGTGGTATTTTGCTATAAGGACTGTGTTGAGCTGAGTTCATTGGCAAACGTAGACGGCCCTCCACTATTTGCCTAAAAGCCTGGCATAATGAGTCAATTGGGGGGTGCCCTCTCCCCTTTTTTCTGTGCCAGGAAGGATGGACCAACTTAAAAAATCTTTATTATTGGGCCTGGAGTAATAATACGGCAGGTGGGCGTTTATCTTGCTTGCAGTCAACCCGGGTTTAATCCCCAGCATCTCATATAGTCCCACAAGCACTACCAGGGATAATTCTTGAATGCAGAGCCAAGAGTAATCTCTGAGCACCACCTGGCATGGCGCCCCAAATTTTATTATTTTTATTATTATTATTATTATTATTTAAGTAACATGGTTACAACAGTGTTATTGTTTTTTGAATTGTATTATTAAGTTGTTATTACTGGTTTTGGCGAATCGAATACACATCAGACAGCTTGCCAGGCTCTGCTGTGCGGGTGGTATACTCTCAGCAGCTTGCCAGGCTCTCTGAGAGAGGAGTGGGTAGAAGATTCTTGGTAATTTGAGATAACGGGGAGAGCTGGTAGTTACTCTGCCTGGTGTATCTGGCGTCTGTGGTTCAAGCATTCCTGGGCTTGAAATACTTTCCCCTGAAAGGTGGGTCTCTGAAGGGCGGGTCTTTGTAGGCTGGATCTCTGATGAGCCGGGCTGGAGATTGGTTTAGTCTCGTGGGTGGAATTCTGCCAAGATGTGGGGTCTGGATGATGAAAATCGCCGCCAGCATGGTGTGGGGGTTCCTCTGGGTTCTTCTGAGGTTCTATTGGGATGATGTCCAGATGCGCTCAATAAAACATGCCTATCTCAAGGCAGTGTGTGGGATAGCACCTAGGTCTGGGAGAGGAGACAAAATGTCCTTCCTAGGACAGGTGAGACCAAGACCACTGCATGGGCCCAGGTCAAAGGTCACCCAGGAGGCACAGTAATAACAATGTTTATTTCCCTGACCCTGAAAGAGCCCTTAACACAGCAGCACTAATTATTAAGTTAGACACCCGGCCTCCCTGCCTCAGCATGGCCAGAGTCTAAGCTCCATCATCACTATTTCTTTGTCACCCCTAAGACCCCTCTTCATTCTCCCCCAACCCTACCTCCATTGCTTGCTAATGTGAGCTTGGTAGTTAAAGACCAAGGGTCTGTCATCCTTCGGTACTGTCTATGCCCTTGTTTTGGGCAATATTTTAAGAGAACCAACTGCTCCCTCTAGAGTATGGCTTGCTTGACCAATAGTGCTTGGGGACACACCAGCAAAAACCTGTAGCGGGGAGCAGTGTTGGGGTTGGACTGGGGGCCTCACACATGCCAGGCCTGAACTCTGTCATGTTAACTATCCTCTGGCCTCCAGAATGACTCAACCAATGCAGAGGACTTAGACAATGTTTAGGCATAAGTGGCACTGTAATAAATCTACTTTTTTTTTCTACATCCTCCTATTTTATTTTATTTTATTTTTTTTAAAATATTTTATTACACCACCATGTGATATACAATTACAAAGATGTTCATGTTTGGGTTTCAGTCAGTCTTCCAGCACCCATCCCCTCCACCAGTGCCCATCTCCCACCACCAATGTCCCCACTTCCCTCCCCCTCCCCCAGCAAGCCTCTATGGCAAGTTCTTTATCTCTCTCTCTCTCTCTCTATCTTTCTCTCTTCTCTTACACATTGTGGATTGCAATACATACATTTAGAGATTATCATGTATATCTTTTCTCCTATATTCAATGCTCAGTTCTAGGCTGGCATTATCACTTTTGACAAATGTTAGCACACTGTTCCCTTCTCTGTCTCACCTAACCTCTGATTCCCACATGTCTGTGGTAGATTCCACCTTTTTTTTTTTAATTGAAAGATGCTCATGTAGAGTCTTGGTTCCACAGGGTTCCAACACGCACCCTCCACCCAAACCCATCTTCCATCACCAATGCCCCGTCTCCCTCCCCGCTCCTGCACCCAAACCACCTGGCGGGCTCTGCATGTCATTTCCTTCCTCTCTATATCTCCCTCCCAACAAACTTTCCTGCTCTTCGTGGAATGCAGTGCACCAAAATCACTGTTTCAACCACCCTAGTGGCCAGCGTGGCCGCAAGCGGCCGCGCGACCTCGGCTAGAACTGGTTTTGCTCTGCTCCTCTGGTCGTGAGGCAGTTTCCCAGTGTCCGGACAACGAAAATGGTGGCTAGTGTGATGGGACGAGTCCCATCCGGCTGCTTCCGGGGACCCCCCCGGAGGCGACGGGCCCCCACTCCCAAAGCCCATCTACCCTCCTCGGGGTTCCATGGTCAGCTAAGGCCCGGTGCGAGCCGAGCGCCAGCCTCCCCAGCCGTCTGCAAGACCCTGGATGCTGGCCAGCGGGCAGGGCCACCAGGCTCGACAAAATGGAGGGGGAAGGGGCGACCACGCCTCCATCTGACGACTTCCCAGTGAATAAATCTACTTTTTTAAAAGTCTCTTGAACCCTGCCAGGAGGCGATCTCTGAGCGCAGAGAGAGGAGTAAATAAACCCTAAGCACCACCAAGTGTGGCCCCAAACCCATCCAACCAACCAAACAAGCAAGACCCCCTCGGAAAAATACTTATTTAAAGAAAAGGCCTTAAAGGGGCGGGGGCGATAGCCCAGTTGGTAGGTCATTTGAATTGCACACGGCCAACCTGGGTTTGATTCTTTGGCATCCCGTAATGTCCCCCCAAGCACCACCAGGAGTATTTCCTGAGTGCAGAGCCAGGAATAGCCCTTGAGCATTGCTGGGTGTGGCCCCAAAAGCAAAAATAATAATAGTAATAATAATAATAATAATAATAATAATAATAATAAATTTTTAATTACAAAAATAAAACATTTTAAGGTGCCTTCTTCTGGACCAGAGAGCTAGTACAGCAGACAGCGTGCTTGCCTTGCACGTGGTCGAACCCACATTCTATCTCTGGCATTTCACATGGCTCCTAGAGTCCACCAGGAGGTCTCATTGAGCATAGAGCCAGGAGTCGGCCCTGACTACCACCGGGTGTTTCCCAAAAACCAGAAGGAAAGCAAGCAAGCAAGCAAGCAAACAAGCAAGCCCTTTGGGGCTGGGAGATATAGGGGTTAGGACATACGTGAGCCCTGGTTTGAGCCCTGGCAGCACATGGACCCCTAAGCACTGCCTGATGTGGCCATGGAGGCCCCCAGGTAAACCCCATTACTGCAGGAATGAGCATTGAATCTCCAGCCTGGTTGGCCAAAGCGTTGCCAAGAGGACCCCCTATAAAGAAAAGCCCTTCTCTTACTTCCCCCATGTATTTGCCTTCTCATACATTATCACCCATTATCTCCTGGTTCCTGCCATGTCTCCACTACTGTATTGGCCCCTTGTGAGTGAGCCGTGGGTCTGACCACTTCTTGGGGACATTCATTTCATTTCAGCGAGATTCTCAGAGACACACAATATCTTTCCATCCTGTGACCCTGATTTTGATAGTTTAATTTCCACGACCCCAGTCTTGGAGCTCACAAGAGTAGAGGAAAAAGTATCCTTGCCCTGCAAAACCTGGTGGCTCTTGTTCTCCTATCCTTTCTTTCAAAATTTTTATTTTATTTTTTGGTTTACAAAACTATTAATGTTGGTTTTCGTGCATCCTAGTGCCACTTCTCCTAGAGTGCCTGCTTCTCTCCGCCATTGGCCCAGTGTTCACCAGACTCCTTCTCCCCTCCGTGGTAAGCTTCCTGCTGAAGAACCATCCTCAGGTTCTGTTGTCTTTGAGCATTTGTTTATTTCCTCCTATATTTCCGGCATATAAGAGAGATCATTCTGTGCCTCTCTCCTTCTGATAAACTCACTCTGCATGATACTCTCCAGATGTATCCGTGTAGCAGCAGATTGCATGGTCTCATCTTTCCTTTAATGACGGAGTAGTATTCCATTATTGTGCACTGTCTTTTCTTTATCCAGTCATCTGTTTTTTGGACACTTGTGTTGTTTCCAGATTTGGGCTTCTGTGAATAATAGTGAAGCAACAAATAGGAATGCAAATGTCTTTTTGGACTAAAGTTTTTTGGGGTAGAGGCCAAGAAGTGAAATTGCTAGGTAATATGGAAGCTCAACTCCTGGTTTTCTGAGATGTGTCTCCTATTATTTTCCAAAAAGGTGAAGCAGTGACATTGCCATCAGCAGAGGATAAGGGTTCCTTTGCCTCCCTATTCCCACCAATACTGGTTTGTTTTTGTTCTTTGTGATGTGTGACAGACTCACCAGTGTGAAATAATATCTCATTGATTTTATTACTCAATATCTAATTGATTTTATTACAGTTGATTTTATTTCAGGGACGCTGTCTCGTTTGCCAAGGCATCGAAAATCAGATGGGCTGGACATGTAATGCGATTTGGAGATGACCACTGGACTAGAGCCGTTACCGACTGGATCCTACGGAAAGATCACGTGGCTGCCCACCTACAAGATGGTCAGACTTCTTTGTCAAGATCCTGAAGGAACAGTTTGAGGCTCTTCATATTCCTGAATCAATTGATCAACTAACCTGATCAATTGATTCCTGAATCAATCAGGAATCTTCATATTCCTGAATCAACCGTCCAATGAAATGGTTTGAGGCTCTTTATATTCCTGAATCAACAGCATTTTTTTATATACCCATTGATTATTTATATATCTTCTTTGAGGAAGTTTTTTGATGGGGTTGTTTTGTTTTTTTTTTTTTTAATTTTCTTTCAAAGTTCTACCAGAGCTTTATCTATATTGGATATTAACCATTTACAGAGAAGAGGAACCAGAAGAGAGACACTCTAGACCCATAGCTGTGCTGGCTGGTTGACCCATAGCATCTGGTTGATTCAGGAATATCACGTGCCAATGACCCTATCACATATCATTGGCACGTGATAGGGTCCAATGGAAATGTTACTGGTGCCCACTCGAGCAAATTGTGATTCAGGAATATCACGTGCCAATGACCCTACCACGTATCATTGGCACATGATAGGTCCAATGGAAATGTTACTGGTGCCCGCTCGAGCAAATCGATGAATAATGGGATTCAAGTGATCAAGTGATTTACATTTCCTTAACAATAAAGGATACACAGCATTTTTATATACCCATTGATTATTTATATATCTTCTTTGAGGAAGTTTTTTGATGGGTTGTTTTTGTAAATTATCTTTCAAAGTTCTACCAGAGCTTTATCTATATTGGATATTAACCATTTACAGAGAAGAGAGGAACCAGAAGAGTTCCTCTAGACCCATAGCTGTGCTGGCATGCGACCGAAGAGCGGCCGTTCAACATTCTTAGACAATAATGGAAGTTAGGACCAGGTCCTTCCCAGGATCTTTCACATTTATACACTGTAATGATCATTCTCCTGCATGGCAGAGTCTGGCAAGCTACCTGAGTCATATTTGATACACCAAAAACCAGTAAAAGCTATAGACCTCATTCCCATGACCTGAAGGATTGGTTTGAGGCTCTATGTGTTCTTGGAGCAAGCAGATGCTCTTGGGCTACACTAGTATGTGACAAGACATATGGAGGTGTTACTGGTGCCCGCTTGAGCAAATTGATGAACAACAGGAAGACAAGTGATTCAAGTCATACAAGTGATATGAGAAGAGGTGGGCAAATATTCTCTCCCAGCATTTGGGTCCCTTTTATTTTGGCCACTGTATCTGTCTGCTGTGCAGAAGCTTCTTAATTTGATGTAGTCTCATTTGTTTGCCTTTGCTTTCATTTGCTTGGCCAATGACATTGAATAAGGCACCTCTGGATCCAATGTCATGAAGTATTGTACTTATATTTTCCCTCAGCAAATTCTATGCTTCCAGACATGATATTGAGACATTTGATTCATTTTAATTTTACTTTTGTGCATTGTGTTAGAAAGGGGTCTGCATTCTCCTCTTCCTCCTCCTCTTCCTCCTCCTCCTCCTTCTCCTGAGTTTTACCAACATAATTTGCTGAAGAGGCTTTCCTTTCTCCACTTCATACTTTTTTCTACCTTTATCAGAGTTCTTTTTTTTTTTAAGCTTTTTGGGTCACACCCAGCAATGCTCAGGAGTTACTCCAGTATTTTTGCTCAGGAATTACTCCTGGCAGAGCTCAGGGGGCCATATGGGATGCTGTGGATAGAATTCGGGTTGGCCACGTGCAACACCCTACCCACTGTGCTATCGCTCAGGCCCCTATCAAAGATGTCTTGTCCATGTGCCAGAGGACCTGTTTTTGGACTTTCAATTTAATTCCGCTGGTCTGAGAGTCTGTCATTATTCTACTGCTATACTGTTTTGATTACTACAGCTTTACAGTATAGTTTGAAGTTGGGGAAAGAGAAGCTTCCCATCTTTGTTTTTTCCTAGTATAACATTGGCTATTTGGGGATGTAGAAAGGGTTATTAATCCATATCAACTTCAATACATCTGATCTAGGGCTTTAAAAATATCATGGGTACTGGGAATGGGGCACTGGTGGAGGGATGGGTGCTAGAACACTGTATGACTGAGAACCAATTATAAACACTTTTGTAACTGTATATTTCATGGTGGTATAATAAAAAAAACAAACACATAAATAAAGGTTGAGAGACAGTAAAAAATCATGGGTATTTTTACTCTCCTCCCTTTCTATTTCTCCATCAGGGTGAGTCATCGCTGATTGAGATTCCCCAGGTTGCTTGCTTAATCCTCATTTCTTATCTGTTCCTTTTACCCAAACATGACCTTGTCCCCCACCACCAGCTGCTGCCCTCAAATATGCTGTATTTTGTGAGGTCAGGCTGCAGATCTCGATCTTCAGGGAGAGGATTTCATAGATTTCTCAGCATCTTTCAGGGTCAGTAGCCCAAAGCAAAGTTGCCCAGATCTCATCTGTATCATAGCTCAGTCAAGGAAACTTGAAGCCAAAGAAACAGCTTCAAAGAGTGAGTTTTTGTTTTCTTTTCTTTTTAATGACAGCACGATTATTTAGCTTTGCAAACAATGCCACACTTTGATTTCTGAGAAATGCCAAGCATTGCTAAGGAAGCTATCATTTCTCTTGCCCTTTGCTCATTGAAAGCAAGTCCAGTGTCCTTCCCTTCAGCCCAGGGTGCCATGTCTCTAAGCCCATGGGAAAGCCTGGGCAGCTCTCGCTACCACAGAAATAAAATCTAGCAGAAGAAAGCACAATGAATTGGGTTTTTTTAAATAAACATTTTAATTTTATTTATTTATTTTTTCTTTTTTGGGGGTGGGGCCACACCCGGCGATGCCTCTGGGGTTACTCCTGGCTCTTTGCTCAGGAATTACTCCTGGCAGTGCTCGGGGACCATATGGGATGCCGGGGATTGAACCCGGGCTGGCATGGGCCGGCCGAGTGCAAGGCAAACGCCCTACCCACTGGGCTTTCGCTCCAGCCCCAGCAAAATGAATTTGAATGAAACAAAGGGACGGCAGTTTATCTGCAAAGGTGTGTTTGTGTGTGTTAGGAATTTTGGGGACACCTTGGATTATTGCCATCAGGGGTTTGATGGGCCTTAGAGGAGAATGAATAAATGTCACTAGATAATGTGAAGGCCCAGCTGCTGCATCTGGAGTCCCTAAGTGCCCATGTGACCAGGCATCACCCACAATTGCCTGAAGCTGGTATGCTTGGGTGGCAGGCATCATCTAAGCTATTTGTCTGGAAATCTGTCCCACCTGCTGCTTCTGGGGTCCCTCTTCCTACTGCTTCTGGGGCCAGGGAGCACTTGCGTGTCAGGGGCTCTGTGAATGTGGTTTGGAGCCCTTCCATAGATGGACCCTAGGCATGCCCAGACACGGCTGAGAGAGACCTGAGGAGAAGGGAAAAGGTAAACTGCAAATGAGACAAACAGAAGATCAAGAGCCAAAAACATTTAAAAAAAAAATCTGCTCTACTGAGCAGAGATAGTATGGCAGGAAAGGCGCTTGCAACCGACCCCCGGCCTGGGTTTGGTTTCCAGCACTGGGTATAGTTCCCCGAGCCTGCTGGCAGTGATCTCTGAGCTTAGTTAGAGCCAGGAATCAGCCCCAAGCACTGCCGGCTGACACCCCAAACAAAACAAAAAAATTTTAAGCAAGTATAAAACATTTATTACATTGACAGTATAATCAAAGTTCAGGAAGAAAAAAGGAAGTAAACTTCAACCAATGATGGATAACTGGAGGTATGTATGAGGTTACATTCTCAGTTCATGCCTGCCAAAAAGTGTTTTATTCTCACACTTGAATAATAGTTTCAGTGGATGTAAAATTCTAGGTTGAACCTGATTTTTTCTTCAGCGAGTATACCCAAAACAAAATTCAAAAAGAAAATTATTATATATACACAAAGAAATGCTACTCAGAGATTTTAAAATACAAAATCTTTTAATTTGTTCCAACAGGGATGAAATTAGAAGGCGTCCTACTGAGTGAAATAGGTTTGAGGAGATACAGGATGATCTCGTATGTGTGGTACATAAAGAAACGTAGTAATGGAATTAAAGATGGTCAGTGGAACTGTGGTGACATATACTTGGAAAGTGTTGTAAATCACTGTCGCCTCCATAAAGATGATTTTTTTTTAAAGGCAAATATGGTAGGAAATGTAAGCTGGTGAAGGGACAGGTGTTGGAACATTGTGTGACTGAAGCCCAATCATGAACAACTTTGTAATTGTGTATCTCATGGTAATTTAATGGAAAAATATATAAACAAATTAAATCTCAAAAAGTTTAAAAGGCCAATGTTGTTGTGAGAGTGATAGTGCAGTGCGTGGGAATTTGCCTTGCATGCAGACAACCTGGGTTCAATCCCCAGCACTCCATATGGTCCCCTAAGCCCTCCAGGAGTGATCCTTGAGCACAGAGTCAGCAATAATCCCTGATCACAGCTGGGTGTGAACCAAATACCAAAAAATGAAATTTTTAAAAGGCCAATGGTAATCTATCTTGAATATCAGACTCTAGAGCTGGCTTTGCCAAGGGGGGAGGCGTGGAGTGTGAGTGGGAAGGGGGCCTGGAGACATTGTGGAGGGACGCTGACACTCTAGTGCAGATTGTATGTCTGAACTGAAGCAGAGCACCCGATTGCAATCCTGGCTTTGTCAAACAATAAGCTGCATATCCTGGAAGAATTATGTGTCTCAGAGCACAGATGTGTTACTTGTGAGACAAGAGTGGTGCCAATGACGGCACCTCACAGTCTTGCTGTGAACCTTAAATGGGGTAAATGAACAGAAGGCATTCAAAATAGCACCCATCCCATAGCAGCTATAGCGACCAAGTGTCAGAATTATCAGGGCCCAAAGATGGAGGATGACCTAGGAGATAACCGCGTTGAGCACAAACACCATCTCTACGCCATGTCTCTGCCCTCCTGCCAAAGTAGACCTCCCATAGTTCACATCACTCTCAGGTCAGATGATTTTCTTACAAAGACACCTGCTACAATGCAGACAGTAAGATTTGTGAGGATGCTGGAACGACAGTACAAGGGTAGGTGAACCTTTCTTGGTTACCATCCTTGGTTTAATCGCCAAGGAGATGGACAGATGCACATCTGGTCACCTGAGCTCTGCCACGAGTGACCATAAGTGACTCCAGAGCTCAGAGCTAGGAGTAAATCCTGAACACAGCTGAGATTAACCCAAATCCCAGCCCAGCCCTCCCCCAAAAAAGAATTTTGAAGGGGAATACATTTTTATGGTTTAAAAAAAATCAGAAACGTTATCACTTGTATCACTTGTGTTCTCATTGTTCATCAATTTGCTCCAGAGGGCAGAGTAACACCTCCATATGTCCTGTTGCAAGCAAGTGTACCCCAGGGGCATCTGCTTGCTCCAGAAATGGAAAAGCCTCAAACCATTCCTTCAGGTAATGGGAATGAGGTCCATAATTGCTACTGTTTTTTTTGCATATCAAATAAAACAATGGGTAGCTTGCCAGGCTCTGCCATGTAGGTGGTATACTCTCAGTAGAAGGATCTCATCTCAAGCATTTACTGATGAAACTCAAAGGGAAAAGATCAGGTTTTCTCTAGGGTGGAGCTCTGAGGACCTGTGGAGTCTGGATGTTGAAAATGACTGACCTCATGGTGTGAGGGTTGCTCTGGCTTCCTGCTAGGCTCACTAGGGTGACGGGTCACAACTAGAACCTACCTAGTACTGTATACAGTGTATAAATGTGAAAGATCCTGGGAAGGACCTGATCCTAACATCTAGTACTATCTAAGACTAAGTACTATCTAAGACTATCTAAGACTGTCACCTTCATGTGTTGCTTCCATGTGGGGCCGAGTGGCGCAGCTGTGGGTCTGAAGTGGTTGGGTCTGGATCTCTTCCGGGGTGTGCCAACAGAGCTGTAGATCTGGCATGTCTCTCCTCCGGGGTAGCTGGGTGTGGAGGTGGAGGAAAGGGTGGAGGAGCCCAAATCCCTCCCCCAATTCCGGCCAGCGTGGCCCCACCCCCCGAAGTGTGAGTGAACCCTTGGAGCAATGTTGGACTGGGCCAGGGGCTGGCCGAGCCCCTTACCAACCACCGAAGGTCAGCTCCATGGGTTGCTTCCATGTGGGGCTGAGCGGTGAAGCTGTGGGGGTGCAGCTGCTGGGCATGCCTGTAGTCCCAGCTACTCGGGAGGCTGGAGGATCGCTTGAGTCCTGGAGTTCTGGACTGTAGTGTGCTGTGCTGATAGGGTGTCTGCACTAAGTTCGGCATCAATATGGTGACCCTCCAGGAGCAGAGGACCAGCAGGTTGCCTAAGGAGGGTGAACTGGCCCAGGTTGGAAATGGAGCAGGTCAAAACTCCTGTGCTGATCAGAAAAGTTATATAAGGAAATATCTACTTCCAATTCTGCTCCCTCTGTCCATCAGTCTTCCCTTATTACCTGTCTCTGTGTCTGTCTGTCTGTCTGTCTCTGTCTTTCTCTCTCTCTCTCTCTGTCTCACACACACACACACACACACACACACATACACACACATTTCTGATTTCCATATCTTTTCTGCCTCTTAAAAATAATCAAGTAAGCAGATAAGGAATGCAGCCCACCCAGGTTTGATCCCTGACAGTCAACCCTGGTGACTTTTCTTTCTGTTCTCAAGATCTTTATTTAAAAAAATTGTTTTTTCTCTTTCTCCTCTGTTGGTTGTTGCTGACATAATGGGCTTGGGGGTGGAAGGTGAAGTCAGACACACTTGGTTGTGGTGCTCACTGGGGATCACACTCCTGGTTGTGGCACCAGGAATCCCAGCAGCACTGGGATCGCAGTTCACATGAGGTGATGAAGATGGGGATCAGACACGAAACCTTGTACCTGCAAGGCAGGTGCTCCGCCACACACTTTTTCCCAGGTCACTGTGTGTGTGTGTGTGTGTGTGTGTGTGTGTGTGTGTGTGTGTGTAAGGACTGTGCCAGGCACCAAACTTCTCTTTTTTTCTTTTTTTTTTCTGGACCACACCCAGTAAAGCTCAGGGCCTACTCTTAGGTCTGCACTCAGGAATCATTCCTGGAGGTGCATGGGTCACCATATGGGATGCCAGGATCGAACCCAGATTGGCCATGTGCAAGGCAGATGCCCTCCCACTGTATCACTCTGGCCCCAAATTTAAGCCTTTGTGCACGTGAGGCCTGAGCTCTGCCGCTGAGCCACATCCCCAATCTTTTCTTTACCCTGTAACCTCTGTCATCAACTCTACCTTTACCTTCCTGACACTTAGATGTTCATCTGTAATTTCTTTTCTTATAGAGTACTGGACAAATCCCTGCTGGTACAGGCCTGCTATTCTGGGCCTTAGTTCTAACTTGAGAGGTCATACAGCATCTGGAATCGGGTTCAGGGCCTCGTAAATAAGCAGGTACTTAACATCTTGAGCCCCTCTGATCTGTAACTTTCAAAAGGCCTTCTGTATTTCATTTGTGGTTAATTTTATTTATTTAATTTATTTTTAATATTTCACAACCGGCAATGCTTGGGGGTTATGCCTGTCTCTGCACTCAGGAATTACGCCCGATGGTGCTTGGGAACCATATGGAATGCCGGGGATCCAACCCAGATCAGCCACGCAAAGGCAAAAGCCTTAACTGCTGTGTTATCTCTCCGGTTCCTATTTGTGGTTAATTTTGAAGGTTGGAATTCTGGGGGCGGGGGCGAAGAGATAGTACAGGGAGTACAGGGATAAGGCACTTGTGTTGCACACAGCTAACCTCAGTTCAATCAATACTAGGCATTGTATATGGTCCCTGAACATAGAGCCAGAAACAAGATCTGAAGTCTGCTGGGTGTGGCCCAAAACCAAACCAAAAAAAAAAAAAAAAGTTGGAATTCAGTGAATACTACTTAGATGATTGTGTCTATGTAAATAGCTCAGGGCAGGGTTACATCTTAGGTAAGGATTATCTTTTCTTATCTATGACTTTAGGTTTCTAGCACTAAGATCAAATGCAAGGCCAGAGAAGTAACTCAAAATGAGCTGTAGGGAATGCTTTAACATGCAAAAGGTCCGGGTTTGATCCCTCAGCACCCCTGGAGGCAGGGTATGAGCCCCCCCCCCCCCCAAATCAAATGCCAGACAGATTTTAACTTCCGGTCCCTTTAAACATTAACCCTAAACTGGCAAACATGAAGAAAATGTTTTATTTCAGGGAATAAAACATTTTGGGCATTTATTTGCATACAACTGAGTAGAACCCTCAATGCTCCCAGAAGAGCTTATTCCATTTCTCTTGAGAAAAGTCCGACCTTTTATTTATTTTTTTTAAATTCCCTTGATACTTGGAATAAATGCCCACTGGGAGGGGGTCTGGCTGTGTGCAAGTGATGTAGTAACGGCCAGACACTGGTCATCTCTGGTCCCTCTTCCTCCTCTTACCAACGCTGCAGCTAGGTGACATGGAATCATTGCAGGCCCAGGGACCACTTCCTCTATGTCACCTCCTCCATCTCCCAGAAATTTCCTGGCTGGTAGTTTGGGAGAAGGGAGGGATTGTGCCTGGTGAGGCTCAAGGATTACTCCTGGCTCTATACCTAGTGCTCAGGGGTAGTGCCTTATGTACCTTACGCAGACCTTATGTAGTGCCAGGACAACCGAGATGAGCCAAGTGAAAGTCAGTGCCTTTGTCCTATTCCTCTACCCCTCACTGCTCACTTTTCTTTCCTTCCTTCCTTCCTTCCTTCCTTCCTTCCTTCCTTCCTTCCTTCCTTCCTTCCTTTCCTTCCTTCCTTCCTTCCTTCCTTCCTTCCTTCCTTCCTTCCTTCCTTCCTTCCTTCCTTCCTTCCTTCCTTCCTTCCTTTCTTCCTTCCTCTTTCCTTCCTTCCTTCTTCCTTCCTTTCCTTTCCTTCCTTCCTTCCTTCCTTTCCTTCCTTTCCTCTTTCTTTTTCCTTCTTTCCTTCTTCCTTCCTTCCTTCCTTCTTTCTTTCTTTCTTTCTTTCTTTTTCTTTCTTTCTTTCTTCCTCTTTCTTTCTTTCTTTCTTCCTTCCTTCCTTCCTTCCTTCTTTCCTTCCTTCTTTCTTTTCCTTCCTTTTTCTTCTCTTTCTTTCCTTCTCTTCCTTTCTTCCTTCCTTCCTTCCTTCCTTCCTTTCTTTCCTTCCTTCCTTCCTTCCTTCCTCTTCCTTCCTTTTCTTCCTTCCTTTTCTTCCTTTTCTTCTCTCTTTCTTTCTTTCTTCCTTCCTTCCTTCCTTCTTTCCTTCCTTCCTTCCTTCCTCCCCTCCCTCCCTCTTCCCTCCCTCCCTCCCTCCCTCCTTTTCTTTCTTTTTTTTCTTTCTTTCTTTCTTTCTTTCTTTCTTTCTTTTCTTTCTTTCCTTTCTTTCTTTCTTTCCTTTCCTTCTTTCTTCCTTTCTTTCCTTCTTTCTTTCTTTTTTTTTTTCTTTCTTTCCTTCCTTCCTTCCTTCCTTCCTTCCTTCCTTCCTTCCTTCCTTCCTTCCTTCCTTCCTTCCTTCCTTCCTTTCCTTTCCTTTTTTTTTGCTTTTTGGATCATACCTAGTGATGCTCAGGGGTTACGCCTGGCTCTGCACTCTGGAATTACTCCTAGCTGTGCTTGGGGGACCATATGGAATGCTGGGGATCAACCCAGGTTGGGTGCATGCAAGGCAAACACCTACCCACTGTTCTATTCCTCCAGCTCCTTCTGCTGGCTTTCTTAAGCCTCTCTTTATCCATGAGTTCATTCTCTCTCTCTCTCTCTCTCTCTCTCTCTCTCTCTCTCTGTCATTTAAGAAGATCTCAAGAAGAGGTGACAAAGGAATCAATCTTGTTGGCTCTGGACTAACTGCTAAGTGACTTGAATGCCTTTATATGGAACAACAGAAGGGGTAGCTCAGAAGTGAGGGGCACTGACATGAATGCACCAACCAGTGTCTCATCCTGAGCCCAACATCGTTCCCTTTTACCCAGCAGTGTCTAGCGTGGGTCTGGTAGACCCCAGCATCAGTGGGCCTGAGCCTCTTTACATTACTGGGCCCTAACTTGAATCAAGTATCTTAGGGAATTGTTGGAGGACATGTTTAGCTAATCTGGGAGTTTTGTTGTTTTGCCCACTCCCAGCTTAATCTTATTTAAGCCAAGGTTCATTCTAATGAGACCTCTTCTATGTAAACACTGCTAGAGGGTGTGGCAGTTACAGAAGTCACCTTGATTGAATAACTTCTGACTTATACATCTACTAAGATTTCTATGTTTTCCAGATTGGGCACAGCTCTTCTTTATACCCACTGCACCCAGCGTGGGACAGTTAGAATTTACCAGGAGACTACCACCCTGGCTACGCTGAGGCTATAGGAAGACTATAGGAAGGATCATACTAGTTTGCTCTAAGCAGGCGGGAGTGACCCTTTCAGTACACGAGAACAAGATACTCAGAATCACCCTGGTGCAGATAAGAAGGACCTTGTGGGTACCATCTAGATTACATGAAGCTCATGAAGTTAAGATGTATTAATTTATATCAGCCCCTCTCTCTCCAGTGTTTTACATAAGAGATAATCTCGGGATTAGTCCTTGGTTTAACCTTTGTTTATACCTGCAATAGGGTGTGGCACTACACTCTGTTTAGAGTTCTTTGTTGACATGCCCCTTCCCGGTTGGATTACTTTGGTGTATATAAGGGGCTGACTTGAGGCCCCCTTCACTTTTGCCTTTTGGGCCTTTTAGCTTTTGGCTTTTGGCTCCTCAGCCTTGCGGCTTTTGGCTTTTGGGTTTTTGCTCTTTGGCCTTTTTGCTCCTTCTTCTAGGTAAGATTCAGCTCGGGTGAGATCCTCTCTCTTTGGTTAGGCTCTTTTGTATGGTCTAAGTTCGACCAGAGCTAAAGTTTGTTTATTATATTGGAGTGCTGTGGAAGAGCTTTTGTACTATTAAAAGCCTTTTTTGGAACTGAACCGGACTCGTGAGTTTTCATCTGTTCTCCTGGCGCCCTCGGAGGTAGAAGAGAACCTTCAGTCCTGACACTGTCGGGACCCCGCGGCCTTCCCGCAGGAGGGACATTCATCTGAGTTTGGTTCCACTCCCGTAACATGCCACATCTAATGCCCCACCTAGGGGTATTAGCACCTAAACCTTAACACACAGTCTTCCAGCCCCACCCACGAACCAGACCACCCCCGACAAGAGCAAAACCCAGTAACTCAAACCCTCATAAAAAGGCCTTGGCCACGGAGATACCAGCCCCCCCCAGTAAGAGAAACCTCGGAAACCTAACCTCAATAGGGCCCGGCTTTTTGGGATACACCCCGAGCTTTAAAAGCGAGGCCCCCCCCCTGTTCTCGCCCAGCTGCCGGCTTTGCCCTTCCCGTGGACCGAGACCCTAGTAACGTGGGGCGCCACGCCCACGCGGCGGCCTGCCTGATCCTAACGGGTTTTTCCTGAGGCCTGAAGAAAGCAAACGACGGACGAGCACCCCCCGGCCGGGAGAAGGGAACCGCCCCGGCACTGTCGGGGACCCCGCGGCGTTCCCCGACAGGGAATCACCCTTGACATCCTGACAATGCTTGGGAAATTCTAACCAAGGTCTCTTTCAAAAGAAAAACAAACAAACAAACAAACAAACAAACAAACAAACAAAACAATAGTACAACTAGCTCCTACTCTGGACATTTGATCTTGCCCCATATTCTTTAAAATCAGAATTATCTTCATTATTGATGCCTCATTTAATAACCTAATGTTTTTAATGATCACATTCTATGGAATTTCAAGCATATAATTCGTGGAAAGACATAACATTAAGACAAACTCCAAAGTATGTTTTAGGTGTGTGAGAACCTGGGAGCAATCACTTCCACAAAGAATGGCCTTTCAGGAGACTGTGGAATACTCAAAGGCTGCTCTGGAAAAGGCAGGCTTAGGGTGGCCAAAGGTTATGGATGTGACCATGGGCTTAGCGGAGAGCCCCCATGCCTTGAAGCTCTGAAACAGTGAAAGCTCATTCAAGGAACAGTAATGGTCTGCATAGGAACTTTAATTTGAATTGATTGGAGGTTTTCCTAGAATTTGAAATATTTCCCAGGCACTAGACTAGGCACACACACTCCCAAACTTTTTTCCTCTTCTAAAAACCAATGAAGTTGCTATGTCTCAAAACAAGACATGGGCCTGGCTCTAAACTTTAGGTTGTGCTACAAAGTATATTCCCATGGTTCACTCTTGTGCCCCTCCTGGCCCATCTCTTCCCCAAAGAGAAGAGGCATCCACTTTTTAGCCCTTTTGAGTGTTTCTTCCCCCCCAAATAAACCCTCTTTGCTATCAATCACATTTGCACATATGCTTTCCATTGTTCTACATCTGTAGTCTGTCGGGGAAGCCGCTGGGGTCCCCGACAGTGTCAGGACAGAGGTTCTCTTCTATCTCCGAGGATGCCGGGGGAACAGATGAAAACTCAGATGAGTCCGGTGCAGTTCCAAAAAGGCTTTTAATAGTACAAAAAGCTCTTCCACAGCACTCCAATATAATGAACAAACTCTAGCTCTGGTTCGAACTTAGACCATACAAAAGAGCCTGAGTCTCCCACCAAAGAGAGAGAGGATCTCACTCTCTCTCTTTGGTGGAGCTGAGTCCTACCCAGAAGAAGGAGCAAAAGGCCAAAGAGCAAAAAGCCAAAAGCAGTAGGAGCCAAAAGCCGAAAGCTAAAAGGCCCAAAGCCAAAGGGGCCTCAAGTCAGTCCCCTGATATACACCAAAGTAATCCAGGGAGGGTCATGTCAACAAAGAACTCTAAACAGAGTATAGTGCCACACCCTATCGCAGGTATAAACAAAGGTTAGCCAAGGTCTAATCCTTTCTATCGAGATTATCTCTTATGTAAAACACTGGAGAGGGCTGATATAAAGTAATACATCTTAATTTCATGAGCTTCATGTAATCTAGATGGTACCCACAGGTCCTTCCTATTATTATCTGCACCAGGGTGATTCTGAGTATCTTGTTCCATGTACTGAAAGGGTCACACTCGCCTGCTTAAAAGCAAACTAGTATGATCCTTCCTATAGTCTTCATATAGTCCAACGTAGTCAGGATGGTAGTCTCCTGGTAAATTCTAACTGTCCCACGCTGGGTGCAGTGGGTATAAAGAGGAGCTGTGCCCAATCTAGAAAACATAGAAATCTTAGTAGATGTATAAGTCAGAAGTTATTCAATCAAGGTGACTTCTGTAACTGCCACACCCTCTAGCAGTGTTTACATAGAAGAGAGCTCTCATTAGAATGAACCTTGGCTTAAATAGATTAAACTGGGAGTGGGCAAAACAACAAAACTCCCAGAATAGCTAAACCTGTCCTCCAACAGTAGTCTTTTAGATTAGGGTTTTAAACATGGATATTACTCCCACCCCAGTCCATTTTCCCAGTTTCTAGATTTTTAAGCAGTTTTATTCAAGTACAGTTTATGTATGAGAAAATTCACTCATGTTATGTACAGTTTTTTTGTTTTGATCAATGAATAAGATCATATAAATTCATCAAATCAAGAGATGAAACATTGCCATCCTGGGGCTGGGGCGACAGTACTGTCAACCCAGGTTGATCCCCAGCATTACATATGATCCTCTGTAACTGCCAGGAGTAATCCCTAAACACAGAGTCAGGAATAAACCTTGAGCACTGCTGGTTGTGGCCCAAATCCCCCAACCCCTCCACCTGCCAAAAACAAAAAAAAACCCTCCACATTGCTGTCCTTAAAACGTCTGCTATGTCCTCTGCCATTAATTTCTTCTTTAAGACCTAAACCCTGGGGCTAGAGTGGTGGTACAGAAGATAGGGCATTTGGCTTGCACATGGCTGTCCCAGGTTCTATCCCTGTCATCCCACATGATCCCCTGAGCACTGCCAAGAGTAATTCCTGAGTGCAGAGCCAGAGTAACCCCTGAACATCACTGGATATGGCACCCTCAAAGCAAAAAAAAAAAAAAAAAGCCTAGACCCTGCCTAAGTTTTTTTTTTATCAATATCATTTTTGCTTTTCTGAGGTATCACTTGAATGCAATAAAGTATTTTGCATTGGCTTCTTTTACCCATTATAATGCTTTTTAAGGTCATCCTTGCAAGTGTCAATGTTTATTCCTCTTTCCTCCAGCGTAGGAATAGATCACATTTCATTGAGCTATACTTAAGTTGTTGTATATTTGGTTTGTTTACAGTTTAACCAATTATGAATAAACTTGCTATCAACAGTCACATACAAGTCATTTTATAGAAACAGAATTTTACTTCTTTAGGCTAAAAGAGGTAAAATAAAGAGGTAGGTGTTTAAATTATCAAGTTATTTAATTTGTAAAAGTTTCCTTGCTTGTCTCTGGGATTCCACATCTTTTTCATTCTTGGTATATATTTTCTTTTTGATGGAGCATGTATTCCACTGCTTCCCTATGAAAACTTTTTTTATGTTTGGAATATTTATTTTGGAAAAAAATTGTTTTATTATAACCTCAGGAGTCTTTAATGATAAATATAGAAATAAAATAATGCGCTAAATTAACCAATAGTGTGTACTTCCTAATTGGTGGTTTATAATTTTTGTGGAGTTCAGAACATTCTAAGAAATAATATCCAGAATAACATGGGGAGAGAGAAATTTTTTATTCCTCTGATTAGCAGGATAGACTACACCACATTTATAAATCCTGCTAAATAATTATTTCAAATAAATCAAATAAATTTCATTTACCATGGAGGCCAGAATGCTTTCATCGAAGACACATTTTTAAGCCTTTCCATGCTTGAAAATGTTTTAACTCTACATTCCTATTTTTGTGGTAGTGATGGCACTGGGGATCACACCCAGGAAGGTCAGAAGTTCAGGGATGGAACTCAAGACCTCACAAGTGCAAAATTCAGGCTCTACCATGTAAGTCACACCGAAGATAGTGCTTATTTTTTTAAACATATTAACCACCGGAGATAAACATAAACCCGGGGCGACACAGGCCAGCACCCCCCCCACCAGCCCCCGCCACCACCCATGTCCCCAATCCCTCCCCCCACACCCGCCTAATGGCAGGCTTTACCCCTCCCCCCCCTCCCCCCCCCCCACAGGTGCACAGCCACTTGATTTTTTGTCAGTCTATGTTAGCATCAGACCTTAGACTTATCACCATGTTCCCTCACTAAACCAACCTCTACCCCAGCTTTATCCCTTTTAGATCACCAGTAATGCCAAAAAGCAGCATCAGCCTCTCCCCCACACTCAACTCCATACCCAATCAACTTTTTACCATGGACCACACACACACGGAAAAAAAAGTGGATTGGTCCGTCAGTCCCAGGCGCTGGGTCAAAGGGAGCCCACTTCAGTCTTTGAGGAATGCCTATTGTTCCAGAGGTTGACAAGTCCACCCCCCAACGGAGAGAGTCCCCCTCCCCACACCCACGCCAGCACTTGTTTACCCTTTGAATATGGCCAGTCTCTGTGGAGGTATATCTCATGTGTTTGATTTGCACTCTCTGATGATTAGGATGATGAGCATTTTTTCATAGCCTTGGCCATTCGGATTTCTTCCTGGCAAAGTTTCTGTTCATCTCCTCTCCCCCTAAGGGGTTGCTTTTTTTATAAGCTGTACAGTGCCTGATATACCTGGAATTAACCCTTAATGGGTATTGGGGAATATTCTTTCCCCACTTTTAAGATAGTGCTTTTATAAGATTTTCTTTATAAACCCTAGTAAACTTAATAGACGTTTCATGCACTTAGATAAAAGAACTTAGTAGATTCAAATCGATATAGACGTCTATCAGAGGTAACTTTAAATTAAACATAATGCAGTAATCTGTAATTTGTTGCACATCATTTAAAATGAGTCAGCTGTTGTCCATTTGGTTATAAAAACATGGCGTAAATTGTGTCCTGAAATGGAAAAGGCTGTGTTGGAAAATAGGCCGGTGATTCAACCCCCAACACTTCAAATTAAAAATAATTTTACGAACTGAATATTTTTTGAATTTGTTTTATTGAGCTATGATTGCCATGTAACACCATAAAATTTTAAGGTGTGTAGCACAATAACCCTGTTATATGAATAACACTACAAAGTGATTATTACAGTAAGTTTAGTTAAACAACCGTTACTACACAGTTACAATTTTTCCCTTGGGTTGTGATCTAATCTCTTAACTTTCTAATATACAACACAATATTGCTAGCGATAGTCATTAAGCTGCACATTGCATTTTCAGATCCTATTTCTCTGAAAACTGGAAGTTTGTACCTTTAGAACATTTCCCTCCCCTTAGCTTTCACTTCTTGTTTCTGGCATTCACAAATCAGTTTTTGTTTCTATGAGTTTCTTTTTTTATCTATTCATCTGCATATACCACATTTAGGTGAGATCACAGAGTACTTTCCCTCTCTCTCTCTCTCTCTCTCTCTCTCTCTCTCTCTCTCTCTTACTTGTTTCACTGGGTATAATGTCCTCAAGTCTCCTCCACGATGCTGCAAACAGCTGGATTTCCTTTGCATGAGAGAATAGTATCTTGTCCACTGAAATGCCTATTTAGGTGCTTGCTGTGTGTGGTGGATATTGTTCAGTATACTTGCCTAAACAGTAGGACCCACTACACACCTATGCTACGGGGCATAGCCTGTTAGGATCACCCTCAGATGTATGATGTGCTGCTGACCAAAACGTCACTATACGATGTTTTCACATAAATACGTGCATCTACACCTCTTTATTCATCATTTATTGATGGACCTTAGATTCCCTCCCCCTTTTTTGCCACATCTTGGCAATTGTAAATAATGCAGACACAAATATGGCAATGTCTGTTCAAGTGAGTATATTTCTTTTCTTTGAATAAATGCCTACAAGTGGCATAGCTAAATGACTTCTACTTACACATACTTATTTTTTTGAGGATCTGCCAACCTGTTCTCTGTGAAAGCTACCTGGCATTCCCACCTGTTGCCCCTCACAAGCTCAGATTTGTGTCATTAAAGGACAGAGGTTTAAAAGCATTTCGTTATTGCAGTGATCCAAACCCATGCACCTCATTTCTTCATCAAAACCCCATTTGCCGCTCTTGCTGGGCAGTGGATATTGGTGGTGAGGATGAGAGGGGTAGGAGAGGAGAAAGGGGTCTTCCTGGGGCGAGTGGCACAGGCTGGAAGAGCAGTAGGTGTTGAAATCCACATGCACCTTCTCTTCGTAAAAGGTCAGCTCCGGGATTGGACCACAGAGGGTGGCAGCTTGTTTTTACCCCGGCTGGTGGTTCCACCGCTATCTGCTGGGGAAAGGGCTCAGTGGTATTCTGGGAAGGGTGAGAAGTCGTAAGACCAGCTCGTCAGCGGGAAGGGATAGTTGGGACAGCAGTTGTCGCTAAGGGGACTTCTTCCCAGGGTGGAGCTTTTGTTCCACGCGGGCAGATCACTGTAGTCAGGAAACACTCCAGAGGCAGAAGGCTGAAGGTCTCCGCCGCTATAGATCCTACTGCTGGAGAACTTGCATTTCTCATAGAACTTAGTGGGGCCCAAGGGGAGGTGGGGTCTGCTAGGTCAGCAGAACTCCCCAGACTGTAAGTCTTAGAGAAGGAGAAACAATCATTGAGGGACTTCTGCTGAGGAGTGTTAGCTATTAAATGTCCGCTGTAACTGCCAGGCAATTGGACACCTTCCTGGGGAAGACCAAGTTAAAGGTAAACTCCCCCAACTTGGTGTTTCACCTGGAAAAGACTGGAAAGGAAAGCAAAATGCTCGTGGTTAATAAATTAACTAGACACGTCCCTCCTTGGCATTCAGAAGTTACTCTGTACAAATTAAGCACCTCGTCCAAGTTTCCTCATTTCTCACATACTTGAAGTACAAACACACCGGACAACTTGACTACTGCCACTCAAATCCGAAAAGAAGCCAAGTCCCAGTTTATTTCCATTTAAAAGCCCATTGATGGCTACAAATGGGCTTTCCTTGTATACAAGGTATGCTTAAAGTTTAGGAAAATCTTGTATTATAATTGCCTCTAATTGTGAGAAAAAATTATGCAAAGCTATTTGAAAAATAATGTAATCAAGCAGGTGGGGCTGAGTGTCAGGACTGGTGAAAGGGACCAAAAAGCTGGAATCCTGCATTCAATTCCCAGCATGGCACGGTCCTCTTAAGCCCTATGAGGAATCGCTGGCAAGCACCTCCAAGTGGGACCCCAGACCCAAAATGAATAAAATTCAAGCTGAATTGGGGGTGTGGCTCCAGTGGTAGAACATAAGTCTTGAATGTGCAAGGCCCTGAGTTTGATCACTAACACTGCCAGGTGTGGCCCCAGGCCTGACAAAGTACTGCATGTTAAGTTATTTCCCATAGCGAGAAGGAAGGAAGGAAGGAAGGAAGGAAGGAAGGAAGGAAGGAAGGAAGGAAGGAAGGAAGGAAGGAAGGAAGGAAGGAAGGAAGGAAGGAAGGAAGGAAGGAAGGAAGGAAGGAAGGAAGGAAGGAAGGAAGGAAGGAAGGAAGGAAGGAAGAAAGAAAGAAAGAAAGAAAGAAAGAAAGAAAGAGAGAGAGAGAGAAAGAAAGAAAGAGAGGGTAGGAGGGAGGAAGGAAGAAAAGGAAGGAGAGAGAACAAGAAAGCAAGCAAGGAAGGAACAGAGGAAGGGAGGGAGGGAGAAAGGGAATGAAGAAGAGGAGAGAGTGAGGGAGGGAGAAGGAAAGAAGTCAAGCTACAGATTTAAAGATTTATATTGTACTTAGTACGTCCAGGAGTTCTCTCCCTCTCATCACCATCATTACCATCACCATCACCATCACCATCACCACCATCATCACCATCATCATCACCATCACCATCACCATCATCACCATCACCATCATCATCACCATCATCACCATCACCAATCATCACCATCACCATCACCATCATCACCATCACCATCATCATCACCATCACCACCACCACCACCACCACTATTTTCCTCTTTGAATTTTCCATTTTTCAGTCTTTTTTGGAATTTGAGAGACCAGAGGTTGTTACTGGCACATTTTCTCCCTCAACAGCTTTTCTCTGCAATCATGGGAATTTTGTTGAATTATCAATAAAACTTCTAGAGTGTGAAGTGGTAAAATTTTCATAACTAGAGCAAGCATATTGTCCTAAAAATCACTGGGAAAGAGTCTGGCTGAGGATTGTTTTTCTCTGGCTCAAGTAAAACATGATGAGGCCATGGTGGAGAGGCTGATGGGGTAGGGGGGTGGCAGTAGATGGTCTCCATGTCTCCTGGCAGGGGAAGGGGTGAGGGACTAGTCATTTGGGGTTTGAGTTCTTAAATGTTCCTATGAAAGAGTTGAATTAATAAATTCCTTTTCCTTTTCTGTAGGGCGAGCATACCTGGTGGGGGCATGCCTGGCTCTGTGGTCAGAAGACTAGGCAGTGCTCGAGATTAAAGCACCCACTCAGCCCATTGAACTATCTCATGGTTCCTCAAATTGCTTTTATTCTCTATGTAAATTATTTTTAGATCTCCCAAGGATGAATCTGCTCTCTGTCCTCCCAAAAAGAAATCTGGAGCACTGAGCAATACTGGTGCTTGGGAAAAGCTCCAAGGGTCTCAGATTTGTTTCCTGGCACTGCTTGACCTCCCCCTATCCCCAACACTGTCACTGGGGAGCCCCTAAAAAAAAGCAAATCAACAGAAAAACCACCACAATTCAGCAATAAACTTACAAATCAATGGTATGGTGTGCATAGAGCCAGTGTGGTTGGAGGGAAAACTCCTATCACCCTTCCCCACACATCCATTGTTGTAAGAGATTATGCATCTATTTTCTCTTGGGAGGTTATTCTATGATCAACTGTGCACAGAGAGAGCCGGTGGCAGCTCTGCCCCATGATCATGAGGCACCCAGGAGGGAAGGCAGGTGCCTGCCATACCCTGGCCTACCATCCCAGCAGAGCCTCACAAGAAGACAGAGGATCCTCCACACCCCTGAGGGCTGCCATTTTCAACATCTGGACTCCACAGCTCTTCTGAGCTCCACACATCAGAGAAGCCCATCTTTCCCCATCTCATCTTTCCCCGGTTCATCAATAAATGCATGAGATGAGAGCTAACTAGTATCCCACCCACACGGCAAAGCCTGGCAGGCTACCCATGTCGTATTTGATATGCCAAAAACCAGTATTAATTTTAGACCTCATTCCCATGACCTGAAGGAATGGTTTGAGGCTCTTCATGTTCCTGGAGTGAGCAGGAACATGGGCTACACTGGCATGTGATAGGATGTATGGAAATGTTACTGTTCATCTATTGCTTGAGCAAATCAATGAACAACCGGAAGACAAGTGATACAAGTGTTACAAGGTTATTCTATGGAAATCATCTGTTTGGGAGAAGATTGGAAATCTGGGGCCTTGAAAAGAGACGTTAATCTTATGCAAAGGTTATTTCAGGGAATATTGAAAAGTCATTTCAGTGAATAATTTTACCAGAATTGATACCATAATTAAAATATGGAGGGACACATATAGGGACTAATTCAAGTCTCTATCAGGAGGTCTTGTCAAAGGTGGAGATTATCACAAACGTGTGGGAGTCAGAGTTTAGGTAAGACAGAAAATGGAACAGGGTGCTAATAATAGTCGAGGGTACTAATGCCAACCTAGAACTGAGCATTAAATAGAGGCAAAAGGATACACATGACAACCTTTTAATGTATGTTCTGTAATCCATAGTCTGTAAGGGAAGGAAAAGAGAAAGAGAGAGAAAGGGAAAGAAATAAAGAACCTGCCATGGAGCAGGGCTGGGGAAGGGGGAGGGAACCGGGGGATGTTGGTGGTGGGAGATGGGCACTGGTGGAGGGACGGGTGCTGAAACACTGTATGACCAAAACCCAAACATGAACTTTTTAATTGTATATCTTTTTATTTGTATATCTCACGGTGGTATAATAAAATACTTAAAAAAAATCATCAAGTGGGGGACTGGAGCGATATTCCAGCGGGAAGGGCATTTGCCATGCATGTGGCTGACCTGGGTTCGATCCCCGGCATCCCATATGGTCCCCTGAGCACCACCAGGAGTAATTCCTGAGTACAGAGCCAGGAGAAACCCCCGAGTGTTGCCGGGTATGACCCAAAAACAAAAATTAAATAAATAGAATAAAATAAAATCACCAAGTGGTAGAACACAAGTCTTGAATGTGCATGTCCCTGAGTTTGATCCCCAACACTGCCAGGTGTGGCCCCAGGCCTGACAAAGCACTGCTTGTTAGGGACCCAGAACAGAAGAAAGGAAGGATGGAAGAAAGAAAGAAAGAAAGAAAGAAAGAAAGAAAGAAAGAAAGAAAGAAAGAAAGAAAGAAAGAAAGAAAGAAAGAAAGAAAGAAAGAAAGAAAGAAAGAAAGAAAGAAAGAAAGAAAGAAAGAAAGAAAGAAAGAAAGAAAGAAAGAAAGAAAGAAAGAAAGAAAGAAAGAAAGAAAGAAAGAGAAAGAAAGAAAGAAGGAAAGAAAGAGAGAAAGAAAGAAAGAAAGAAAAAAGAAAAAGAAAAGAAAGAAAGAAAGAAAGAAAAGAAAGAGGGAAAGAGGGAAAGAGAAAGAAGGAAAAGAAGAAAAAAAAGGAAGGAGCGTTGCAGGACTCCTCTAAGAGCCTCTGCATCTGCCCTGGATTGCCTCTGCAGGTCACTTTGTAGATAGGGGGGTAGTCTAAATGTGGCAGTTTATCTGACCATGTATTCTGTACTGGCTGGTATAAATATTCTCTCATGCTACCACAATCATCGTGGGACTAACTACATCTTAGCAGCATATTTGCCTGGCCACGTTGGATCTCTAAGTAATTAGACCAGAGAGAAATGCTGTTTGCCTCCAAGCAAGCAAGCATGGCTCCCTGATAACTCAAAGGCAACTAAAATACAAAACTACCGTGAAGTAGACGAGACTCTTGTGAAGGCTTGGAGAAATATTTAACTGGCATTAGTATTAGTCTTTGGTACAGAGACATGACATCTCAGAAACCCCCTTTTCTACCCTATAAAGGCATTTCCAGGCATATCTTGGCTCAAAATATTAACATATAATAGGGCCTAGGTGAGGTGCTGTGAGAAATTACCTAAGGACATTTGACCCTCCCTGCTTCCCATAATAGTGGGTGGTCTGAGTTGCAGGGGTATAAAACCAGCCTGCTTCCTCTCTCTCGCTCTTTTTGGGCTCTCTTTTGGGCTCTCTTTTGGGGCTCACACTCTTCTTGGGAGTCTTGTCTTTGTCTCCTCTTTACAGGGCCTTAACACGTGGTGGCCACCATCTTGCCCTACACATGGCTGGGGTTCAAGCCGGGAATCCTAAGCACAGGGTTTTTCCTATTGCTGATTTGTATGCCTGAACCTGTGATAAGTAAAGCATTTTAAAACTGCATCGGATTCCTGAGTCTTCATGCATTCCCTGCTGGCTTTGAGGTAGAAGGGAACTCGCTTCCCAGCACTGTTGGGGACCCCAGCAGCGTCCCGACAAAGGAGAAAAAAAAGAAAGCAAGCAAAGAAGGGGGAAGGAAGGGAGGGAGGGAGGAAGGGAGGGAAGAAGAGAAGTGGCTGGTAGAGTTGTGTAGCGGAAGTGTGCTGGGCCTGTACAATGTATAGGGAAGAGAACCCTGATATTATAAGGAATTCATTTGAAAGTATGGTATAGAGTGGGCAGAAACTCAAGCCAAGGTTTAAGGTGACTTTCCTGAGCAGCCACCCCACCATGAGCATATGCATATGAGCTGCTTGTAATTTTGAACAGGGGTGGAGAAGGCTTACCTTTGTCTCTGGGCTGGCCTTGAGCTTGAGGGAGATGGAGGGTGGTGTTGTGTGCATCCTCTTCATGGTTCTCCTCGCCTCTGCTTCTAGCTTCGTTTCTGGCTTTGGATGATCATGTTCTCCCTTCGACTTGGAGGAGACAAGGGAACAAAAGAAATCAGGCAAGGCAAAGAGTATGTTGCTTTGCTCTGAGCCCGGCACACGCCTGTCTGTTGCCACCAGGCTGGATGAGCCCCTTAGTGCCGCCTAAGCCCACCACTTTGCTGCATGCCTGCCTTTGCTTCTGCTGCTTCTGCTGGTGTTGCCTACACTCGTCCCACCAAGTCAGGTCATCGTGATAATGGTTGCATCTGGGAAAACTCCCTGGCATTTATAGAGAAAGCTGTGATAAACAGCTTTCTTTGTTCTTCGCATTCTACTACAGTGCCACCTTGACATGGTGAGTCCCCCTTACATAATCAGCCTCTGCATCACAAAGAGATTTAGGCCACTGGTGAACCATCCAAAGTATAATTGGAGGAGCCAGGATTCAAACTTCAAATAGCGTGCTGGAAGGGCTAGAGCTAGAACAGGGGTTGAAGTGCTTGTCCTGAATGCAACCAGGCTTGTACTGGTGTAATCAGTACCCAAGTCCAAGAGGCCAGAGTACCACCTTGAAAGGGGAAGCCTCAGTTTCCCTTGCCCGCTGCTGCTTACAGCCCCATTTTTAGTTAAGTCTACCTTTTAGACATTCTTACAGATTCCTGGGCTCTCTGAGCCTGGGTAGTTTACGTTTTCCCAAGCCTATAAATTCTGCCCCAGCTCTTGGGCTCACAGGGAACCAAGAGATAATGAACAATACCCAGGGAGATGGTGGAATAAGTAATCTAAAAGACCCTAAACACACACAGGGTGCTGGCCTTACCTTAACAACATAGAGGGATCCTAAATAAACAATATATCTTTGGGGGGAAATGGGAATCTTCTGATACTTTGTTTGATAAGTAACGTGAAGACCCAGTTTCCTATAAAATTCTACAAATCGAGCCAAACTTAACTTAATCCTATACTACGTTTCTCCCTTGCTGGGAAGTTTCTTTCTTTTCTGCTTCCTTTCCAATAAACTTTCTTATTTTCTAACAATGAATCTGAGCCTCTTTATTTATTTATTTTGGTTTTGGTTTTTTGTTTCTATATTTTCTTCTTTACTGAGCCTCTTTATTACTATTTTCATTCTTGAAAATACTGAAGATCCTGGGACCCATGAACAAACACAGAAACCTGCAGTCACAACATCACCTCAAGCACTGCTGGTGTGCCCAAAAGCAAACAAACAATTGTTCTGGAACTGGCCTGCCTGACAATCAATTATTAGATACTGAAGAGTTTCATAAAATGGTTTGGGAAAAAAAAGGTGGCAACTTGAAATCAACCACCGAGTAAAGAGATCATTCATGAAAATTGGTAAACCCGAAACATCGGGACTCGGCCTTGGAGGCCTGGTGAGATGCGTCCAGTTTCATAGAGCTGAGTTAGGAGTTGGAGCTAGAACTCCTTTGTACTCCTAGAACTCAAAACTCAGGACTCTTAGAATCATTGACGAAGGGCCGGAGCGATAGCACAGAGGGTAGGGAGTTTGCCTTGCACACAGCCGACCCAGGGTTCGATCCCCGGCATTCCATATGGTCCCCTAGAACCGCCAGGAGTAATTCCTGAGCAAAGAGCCAGGAAGTAACCCCTGAGCATCGCTGGGTGTGACCCAAAAAGAAAAAAAAAAGAACTGCTTGCCTCCTTTCTGCAGGAACCAGAGCATGATTCGATTACCCAGGGCTGCCCTCTGAAGGGCCCCAGTAGGCAAGAGCTTCCCTGCTTGGGTGTTTCTGCACTTCCACTGAGATGTGGGGTATAGACATTCTCCTCCTCCAGCTCGGTGGGCTTCCTCTGAGCATGCCCACTTGGAACCACCTCCTCAGACTCTGGGAATATCCCCCCACATTAATGGCCAAGGGTCTTTCTCTGAATCTAACCTGGAAAAATATGAAGCCGTCCATCGTGCCTCCAGAAGTTGGTCACCGGAAAGCCCCCGTGGCCTCGGCAGGGGATCAGCTTCAGGGGCCCGTCACAGTTGGGACAGCGTTTCCCTATGGAAGACCAGAGGACAGTGACCATGTGTAGTCTAGCGGCATTACCTGAGACTAGGAAGCCCTGGTGGCCTTAGCCTGGATTTCCAGGAGGACAAAAGCTAAAGTTGGCCAACATTTCCCGAACTTTTGTCCACTCTAGCTGTCCCTTGCCTGTCCCCTTTCTCACATTCACACATGCTAAGGGTAAACTTTTGCCGACCCATCCACACCCATTCACACAAGTCAGGGACAGCTCCTCTGAGCAGAAAGTTCCCCCTACTTATTTACTGATACTTGAAATGCTTTCTAGAGAAGAGGAAAAAAAATTAAATCTGCCCCCATGAAGATTAGCAAGAAGATTTAAGGGGCAAAGCCGCATGGGAGAGAGAACAAAGCTACTAAATTTTCACTAAAGTGTAAATGACTTATTCCAGGGAATTCTCTGAGAGTAAGAGGTGCAAACAAGTAACCAATAAAGAACATGAAGAAACTTTAGGTCTAAAGTGGGTACTGCATGGGGCATACTGTGGGCATTTATTTTGTGTGAATTAGTTCTAATGAACATGGCTGAAGGAAAACATAAATATCTCAGCATGTGAATATGGCATAAACCCAAAGGGTGTAGAATTGAGTCTCATCTAAAACCATTACATCTCCTCCCAAATTTAGTCCTAGTGTTACAGCTCTGATCACTCACTGAAATCACATAGGGAACATATCCCAAGAGGTCAGGTGAAAATATCGATAAACAATTTTCTCCTAAATTTCATGTGTGTACACTGATGACATAACACCAGTTCCTTTGGGGGTGTTTCTTAAAAGAGGGACTTTGGGCTGAAAATACAGTAGGTTAGCAGGGCATTTGCCTTAGATGCAACCAACTGGGGCCCATCCTTTGTACCACATATGTTCCCATGGACATTACTAGGCGTGATCCCAAGTACAGAGCCAGGAGTAAGCCCTGAGCATTGCTAGGTGTATCCCCAAAATCAAAAGCAGAAAAAACATAGAGGCCTTGACCCATACCCCCCACGGTGTCACTATCCCTCCACCTTGCCCCTCTGTTCCTCTCAGCAACCTCTCTCTCCCTCCCACATCCCCTTTCTCCATTTTCCTCTCTCCCATCCTCTCAGAAACTTCAGAACCTAAGGGTTTATTTTAGTAGACATTATATATACCTTCTCTACCCAGCAGAAGAGCCTATCACAGCCCGGCTCGCATGGCCGCTTGCAGCCACGTGGTTCATCAATAAATGCTGGAGATCAGAGGTGACTACAAGAGTATGCCACCCACACGGTAGAGCCTGGCAAGCTACCTGTGTTGTATTTGATATGCCAAATACCAGTAATAATTATATACCTCATTCCCATGACCTCATGGAATGGTTTGAGGCTCTTTATGTTCCTGGAGAAAGCAGATGCCCTTGGGCTCTACTAGCATGAGACAGGACATATGGAGATGTTACTGGTGCCCGCTCGAAAAATATCGAAGATGAACGGGAAGACAATGATAGAGTGATATATGCCTTTGTTTTGCCCTCAAGAGACAGTCTAAATAGAAGATAAAATAAATTCATTCATAAAATAAACAGAGAAAATGTAACTGAACTTGAGTTTGATTCAAGAATATCAACCAAGAGCATTAATGAATTTCAGTTTATGTTTGGCACTTAGCATGGGTGGGTTGATAAATGTTAAGTTAACCTGCATCAACATGGAAAAAGAAGGAGGGGCCTTGGGGGCCAGGGGGCTAGAGCAAAGGACTTCAACGCATGCCCAGAATGCACAAAGCCCCACGTTTGATTCCTGGCACTATGTTGATTCCCTGAACATCACTGGGTGCTGGGAAGTAGTGACCCAGGCAGCAAGAGGAGCAGATGGTCGCCCCTTCCTGGCCAGTGCCAGGGAGCCCCACTCACGCTGCTGCTTCTGTCGGGCTTTGTCACAGATGGCAGGTCTCAGGTAGATCTTGCGGCCCTCCTCCAACGAGCAGTCGAGGACTGCACACCACCACCCCCAGGCACCGACTTCTTGAGGATGCGTGAGTTGTGGTTGTTGGTGTTGCGCATGGCCCAACTGCTTAGGTGTCTCTGCGCATTCCTGTCATCAGAGCTGTAGATGTACTTTTCATAGGAATCTGGCCATTCCTGGAACCAGTCGGTCTTTTTCACATTCTGGTGGAGACGAAAAGAATATGATAATACTATTTTTTAATTGCTTTTTATATCATGTCCCAGTGGTTCTCAGGGGTTACTCCTGGCTCTGCACTCAGGAATTACTCCTGGCTGTGCTCAGGGGACCATATAGGATCCCGCGGATTGAACCCAAGTCAACTGCATGCAAGGCCAATGCCCAACCTATCTCTCCCTGGTCTATCTCTCCAGCCCTGATGATACTTTCAGTGAGAATGCAAATGTCCTGGCTAGGGATGTGTCTCCATGGGAGAGGATGTGGGTTTTACTCTCTAGCACTGCAAAAATGAATAAAAGGAGCAAACGGAACCACAGGGCCAGGAGACTCCGAGGTAGTCGCCAGTGAACACAACTGGAATGACACCCCTGGCCCCCAAGGAAACCCGAGTGTCCACAGACTCATGTGAGAGAAACCAAGGGACCTTTAGCAAAGGTCTGCCTAGATTTAATTTTTTTTTTTTGTGGGGTAGGGAGACACGCCTGGTAGTTCTCAGGGCTTCCTCCGTCTACAGGGACTCTTGGGACCAAATGTGGGGATGGAACCAGGGCTGTTGGCTGGTGGAGGGCAAGCACCTTAACCCCTCCTCCACTGCCTCTCGCCTGGTCTAGTTTCAATAGTGGTCTTGAGAGCACAGCCTAGCTGCCGCAGTGTCACTGCTATGGTCTATGGGACATTTGCTGTCCAGACCGAAAAAAAAAAAGCTTCCATAGAGTCCCTCTGAGTTCTTCCTGGCTGGTGTTTTGCTAGTCCTTAGTGATAAGAGTTGAGATCATTTCTCATGAAGAATTTTTGAGGGTGAAGTAATTTTATTGTGCTCTTACACAAGCATGTGGAAAACATTATGGCACTGAGATAATGTCTCATACCACACTGTAGTTACCGAGTGAGAACGCTGAGAGCTTATGCAAAGTCACCAGAGATAATAAGCAGCGAGAAGCCTGGGAGCTGGGGCAGGAGGGGCTCCTCCACTCAGAGCCTCCCCTGCAGAGAAGTTCTGCCATTTTCTCGACTCCTGTATTCTTGCACCTCCAGCAGGGCAGAGGAAGAAGGAAGAACTTATTTTGGCTAGAAGCTTCTGTGTTCTTTCCCAGAATTGGCACTATGCCCTGCACATGAACATCTGATTAAATTCAGGTTTCCTTTTAAAGGCCAGGATGCAGGACACCTAATCCTGGTAGCTTCGTTACTGATGTGGCACTTATACAGATCCTGCCTTGGTATGCAGATGCTACATTTGACAGCAATGCTAGTTCTTGGAATGAGAATAAATAATTCTCATAATTAACTCAAACTTAGGCTGTGTCATCCCACACCTTCCAGAGAAAGTTAGACTTGTTTGACTTCAGAGAAAAATATATATTTTTTGTTTTTAGCTTTTTTAAAGTCTTAAAATTTCCTTTTTAAAAAAATTTTATTATACCACTGTGAGATATACAGTTACAAACTGTTCATGATTCAGTTTCAGTCATACAGTGTTCCAGCACCCATCCCTCCATCAGTACCCATTTCCCACCACCAATGTCACCTGATTCCCTCCCCCTCCCCCAGCCTGCCTCTATGGCAGGCATTTTGCCTCTCTTCTCTCTCCCTCTCTCTATCTGTCTCTCTGTCTCTCTCCCTCTGTCCCTCTCTTCCTTCTCTTACACATTGAGGCTTGCAATACATACATTTAGAGATTATCATGTATATCCCTCTACCTACATTCAATGCTCAGTTCTAAGCTGGTATTATCATTTTCAACAATTATTAGCACACTGGTCCCTTCCCTGTCTAACCTAATCTCTGACTCCCACACACTTGAAGTAGATTCCACCCACAGACAAATCCTCCTGATCCATATTTTGCCTGGCCTTGGAGATTAGTATCATACTATTTTTTTATATCTGCAAATGAATGCAGTCATCCTATATCTGTCCTTTTTCCTCCAGAGAAAGATTGACCTGGCTGAAGTCAAACGTAGGTGGTGTCATCCCACACCTTCCAGAGAAAGTTAGACTTAGTTTGACTTCTTAAGAAAGATTGACTTAAGTTGAAATCAAACTTAGGCGGTGTCATCCCACACCTTCCAGTGAGAGGGCATGATATAAAAACACTTTTTCAGCTACAAGATTCTAGAAAGTCAGATTAGAAGATTTTAGAAGACCCCTAAGGAGTCATCAGGGAGCCCTCACTTTTGTTTCACCAAAAGAAAACATGGCACTGACTATAATAAAGGGATGACCAGACATTTCAGGATAAGAAAAAGGTCACAACCGCACCAAGAGCAGTATAAAGAGGTTGGATTATAGAATTATGGCATAGAATGTGCCAAAGAATCTTGTAGCTGAGAGTGTGGGCAAGCAATTTTGTCTCTGGCACCTGATTCTGCCCTTTCCTAAAATGGGGTATTGATAAACTACATCTCACAAAAATGCTATAGAGTTGTATTACAAAATGTAAGTCCCATCCATTCACATTATGTCATAGGAGCTGAGGTGAGTCTGCAGAAATATAAATGAGAATTATTACATGTGTAAGATTAGTGACTAAGAGCTTGAGTCTGCAAATTAGACCTCATGTACCAAATCTAGTGCCTTGGCTCCTGGTTTAAATAAACTCTGAACATAATGAACGGATCTATGATCACTCATTTATGTGTTGTCTGTGGATACCTGTAAATCCTCACCGTAAAGTTAAGTATTTGAGGCAGAGACTGCATGGTCTAAAAAACAAACTGAAACATTTGTCACCTGGTTTTATATAGAAAGTTTACTGACTTTTGTCTGAGAGGATGATAAATGAAGATGTATGGCTCGGGTAAAAGTTTGTTTTGTTAGATAGGGAGCATGGGGTTCATACCAAGGGCTGCTCAGCAGACTATGTAGTGCCAGGGATCAAACCCAGGACTCTGATTACAAACTATGCTCTCTGGCTCTTTAAGTCGCACCAAATCCTTTAGTCATTTCCCCCAGATTACTGGGTATGTGTCTTGTCTTAAATTTTTTAAACATTCATTTTATCAAGTCACCATACTGTTAGAAGGCTGTTCATGATTGGGTTTCAGTCACACACTCTCCCAACACCCATCCCTCCACCAGTGCATGTTTCCCACCACCAATGTGCCCCTTTGCCTTCCTGCCACCCCCCGACCCCCTACCCCAGTCAGTCTCTATGAGAGTACTTTCCTTCTCTCTCTCTCTCTCTCTCTCTCTCTCTCTCTCTCTCTTGCTCTCTCTCTCTTTCTCTCTCTCCCTGGGCATTAGAGTTTGCAGTACAGACACTGAGAGGTTACCATGTCTGTTCCTTTGCCTATTCTGCACACAGAATGTATGCACATTGTACAGTGGTCATTTACCACTGTCTTTGTCATTGTGGTCACTTCCCTATCTTAACTGCCTTTTCCCCAAGAAGTTGAAGTAGGTTTCCAAGTATGGACCAAACCTCCTAGCCCTTGTTTATACTGTCCTTGGATATTAGTTTCATATTATGGTATTTTTTACAACCCAAAAATGAGTGCAATCATTCTGTGTCTGTCCCTCTCCTTCTGACTCATTTCACTCAGCATGATACTCTTCATATCCATCCATTTATAAGCAAATTTCATTACTTCATCTTTCTTAACAGCTGCAGAGTATTCCACTCCGTGGATATTCCTTAATTTCTTTAACCAGTCATCTGTTCTTGGGCACTCAAGTTGTATTAATTTTTTTTAAATTATCAGTTCTTGATAATTTTTTTGGGGGAACCATACTTAGCAGTGCTTGGGGGACCAGGTAGTGTCAAGGAGTGAATACAGACCTTTCACATGTGACAACTGTTTGTGGCCTCTTAAGCTTTTTCTCCAGCCCCAGGATGTGAGTCTTAACAAAAGTCCTTAATCTCTCCTAGGCTGTTTTCTGCTCTGCAAAATGGGAGGAAAACATGTACCTGCCTCACAGGAATGTCATGAGGACTGAAAGAGTCAACATACACAAAACTCTCACGACAGCTCTGGTTTCATAGCAATTCACAAATCTGTGAGCAGTTATTCTTCTATATCGAGGGCCAACACGACTGTAAGCGCCACAGACTTTCAGGAACTTTCAGGTGTTTCCCCCAGGAACATCACTTCATGCATCCGATCATAGTTTAAGCAAGAATACGAGTCAGGAGTCAATATCTGTAAGAACAAAAGCTTCTTAACAGAAGTCTCACTCCATGCTCTTCTTCAACTGACACTGGTGCCAGGCACTATAACTGCTATAGATGGAAGCAGAAAGGTGCCCAAGGAGAGAATGAAGGTCATTCCCAGCTGTGAGGAGTCCTCTCTGCTCCGTCCAACAGAAAAAGAGCCTAAGTGGGCATTTTCTTTTTCCAGGTCTTTCCCTCGCTGCCCCAAGTCCCTGGCAGGTTGAACTAGTCAAGACTCACTACCCAGGTGAGATGAAAACAGCTGCACTCCATCTCCCTGCTCCAGTCATTTTCCCTTCTGATATAAAGCTCTGAGCCTTGGGACCAGAGCAATAGCACAGCTGGTAGGACACTTGCCTTGCAAATGGGTTCGATCCGGCACCTCATATGGTCCCCGAGCACTGCCAGGAGTAATTCCTGAGTGCAGAGCCAGGAGTGACCCCTGTGCATCACTGAGTGTGACCCAAAAAAGAAAAACAAATGAATAAAAATAAAGCTCTGAGCCTTTGTTTTCTCTCATAGAATGTCAGAGAAATATAGAAAGTGTAATATCTGTTGCCTGACAGCATACAAAGGCAGGGTAAAACATTAAAACATTAATTCTTGGGACCTGAACGATAGCACAGTGGGGAGGGCATTTGCCTTGCACGCGGCTGACCCTGGTTCAATTCCTGGCATCCCATATGGTACTCGAGCACCACCAGGAATAATTCCCGAGTATTGCTGGGTGTGACCCCAAAAGCTAAATAAATGAAGGAAGGAAGGAAGGAAGGAATAAATAAACATTAGCTCTTTAATTCCTTAAAGAATTTGGGCTGTAAAATGTCTACTGGTGGACCTAGATTATACAGCTCAATGGTGACACTCCGCAGAGATGCATGACACCTGTGTTCTATCTCTGGCAACACAAGGATTGTGAGTGGCTCAAACGCAAGTATAATTATCAGGGCAATGAGGCCAGGGAAAGACTTGAAGCCGATTTGCATATCTACTATGTGAACCACATCCCTCAGAGGCCAGGGCTGTAGTAGCCTCAGACCTAGGCTCGTGAGGTGAGGTCCTGAATTTGATTCCAAGCACCACAGGGCTCTCACGTCTCTGGTGGCCCTGCAGCACTGCCAGGAGCCATGCAACAGCCCCAGCAGCAACAAGAACAAAAGGTGAATGACCTTTGACTATCTAGTGCTTAAAAGCCCCTAAACCAGAAGGTGGGGATGGAATCTCATAGGGCTTCTCAGATCAGATGTTCTGGTTAAAAGCAAAGGCTCAAGGCTTTGGAAGCAGGAGTGATTGCTGTTGTCTTGATTTATCCCATTTTTTCTCATTGTAATTCTCTCTCTCTCTCTCTCTCTCTCTCTCTCTCTCTCTATCCATCTCTCTCTCTCTCTCTCTCTCTCTCTCTTCCTCTCCGTCCATACCTCTCCCCATCAGAGTAGGTGCCCTACCCAATGTATCATCTCACCAGTACTTAATCTAATTTTCATCTCTTAGAGGGCTTCACCCATGGGTTATTTAGAAATAGAGTTGTTAGCTTTCATTATTTACAGAATTCCCGGTTGCCTTTTGCTATCTTTAATTCCTATTCTATCATAGTTGGAAGAAACACAAAGGGTGTCTTCTTTTTCTGCTTATTTCTTTAAAAAAGAAATCAGGCTATATGTAGTTGTGCTCAGGGATACTACCAGCTCTCAGTCCAGGGGTCCCCAGGGCAGTGCTCAGGGAGACATGGAGTGCTGGGAATTGAACCCAGACCTTCTGCAGACAAAGCATGCTCACAGCTCATTGTAGACACTTTCTGGCCCTGTTTTCAGTTATTTGCGAATTTTTGAGGTTTGATTTATGTTCCCAATATGTCCTATATTACACTGTCCTAGATGCTTTTTTTCCTCAAAATGCCTGCTCCATAGATATCTGCACTTCCCAGCCCCATTAATAATGTGGAATAACCTTGGATGTGGGTGACTGAGAAAGTTATGGGAAACGAATGTGTTCACGCCCAACTATTTTATTGGTATATTTATACACGGTTGTTTGCACTCAGTATTTTGTGGGATGAATTGTTTACATCTTTCATCTCAAAGTTAAGAGAAAATTTAAGTGCTATAAAATAAACCCAGAAGAAACGACAGCACTCTGAAAGTCCTAGGAATTTCAGGAGCTAGAGTTTGATTCTAGATTCTTCAAGTTTGATACCAATATTTTAGGATTTCATAGTAAAATTTTAGAAGAATTATCATTTCTTCATCTTGTTTAGCAAATCCTCACCAAGGGTTTTAATCTTTTAAGATCTTTTGTTTATTTTAATTTCTAACTTTTTATGAGTAACTCTTTATTTTTCCTCTTGGTTAAGAAGTTTAGAATTTAAAGGAACACCCTTAAGGTTTCCAACATGTAGATCTAACAATTTATGTTTTTAGGGGAAAAAGCAGTGATTGTTTTCCAAAAATCTGTGTACTTTTTACTGGAATTTAATTTTCTAACTTATTCAAAACCTTTGGAACTTTCCATCCTTTTCCCCTTATAATTTATATAACTATTTAAAGATTTTTTAATTGAATCACTCTGAAATATTCGACTATTCAAAGTTTTAATAGGAGATGTTAAAAATAAATACACACCATTATACAAATCTAATTAAAATCTGAACTAAGTTATCAAAAATATTTACATTGTCAGCTTATTATATTAAATTTGATTTCATTATATATAGCCCACTCTCATATAAAGCAATTTCCACGAAATTTGTCTTAATTAAGAATATATCTTGGGACCAGAGTGATAGCCCAGCATGTAGGGCATTTGCCTTGCATGCGGCCGGCCTGCACCAGCCGGGTTTGATCCCCGACTTCCCATATAGTCCCCTGAGCACTGCCAGGAGTAATTCCTGAGAGTAGAGCTAGGAGTAACCCCTGAGCATCGCCGGGTGTGACCCAAAAAAGCAAAAAAAAAAAAAAAAATCTCATTAATTCCTCACACATAAACGTTTCCAAGTAAAACAAGAATAACATCGATAGATCTTTGGCAAATCAGGTAAAGAGGGAAATCGTTTCAGCACCACTGCCTAGTCAACACAGGAGAAAGCTTTGACCAGTATTTTGATGCACACAACTTTTCAGTAATGTATTTCTTCTGAGCCAATTGGAAACCAAACTGTTTCTTGTGCTAGCAAAGAGAAAAAATTCAATTTAAGAAAATGCGTTGGGGGATAGAGTGATAGCACAGTGGGTAGGGCGTTTGCCTTGCATGCAATCGAGAACCGACCGGGGTTCGATCCCGGCATCCCATATGGTCCCTGGAGCACCGCCAAGAGCTAGGAGTAACCCCTGAGCATTGCTGGGTGTGACTCAAAAATAAAAAAGAAAAGAAAGAAAGAGAGGAAGGAAGGAAGGAAGGAAGGAAGGAAGGAAGGAAGGAAGGAAGGAAGGAAGGAAGGAAGGAAGGAAGGGAGGGAGGAAGGAAGGAAGGGAGGGAGGGAGGGAGGGAGGAAGGAAGGAAGGGAGGGAGGGAGGAAGGAAGAAAGAGAAAGAAAAAGAGAGAGAAAGAAAGAAAAAAGAGAGAGAAAAAGAGAAAGAGAGAGAGAAAGAAAGAAAGAGAGAGAAAGAAAAAGAGAGAGAAAGAAAGAAAAAAGAAAGAGAGAAAAAGAGAAAGAGAGAGAGAAAGAGAGCAAGAGAAAGAGAGAAAGAAAGAAAGAAAGAAAGAGAGAGAAAGAGAGGAGAGAAAGAGAGAAAGAGAAAGAAGAGAGAGAAAGAGAAAGAGAGAAAGAGAAAGAAAGAAAGAAAGAAAGAAAGAGAAAGAGAAAGAAAGAATGAATGAAAGAAAGAAAGAGAGAGAAAGAGAGAGAGAAAGAGAGAGAAGAGAAAGAGAGAGAAAGAGAAAGAAAGAAAGAGAGAGAAAGAAAGAGAAAGAGAGAAAGAAAGAGAGAAAGAGAAAGAAAGAAAGAAAAAAGAGAGAGAAAAGAGAAAGAGAGAGAGAGATAAAGAGAAAGAAAGAAAGAAAGAAAGACAAAAAGAGAGAAAGAGAGAGAAAGAGAAAGAGAAAGAGAGAAAGAGAAAGAAAGAAAGAAAGAGAAAGAGAGAGAGAAAGAAAGAGAGAGAAAGAGAAAGAAAGAGAGAGAAAAAGAAAGACAGACAGAAAGAAAGAGAGAAAGAGAAAGAGAGAGAGAAAGAGAAAGAAAGAGAAAAAGAAAGAACGAAAGAAAGAAAGAAAAGAGAGAAAGAGAAAGAAAGAAAGAAAAAAAGAGAGAGAGAAAAGAGAAAGAAAGAAAGAAAGAAAGAAAGAAAGAAAGAAAGAAAGAAAGAAAGAAAGAAAGAAAGAAAGAAAGAAAGAAAGAAAGAAAGAAAGAAAGAAAGAAAGAAAGAAAGAGAGAAAGAAAGAGAGAAAAAGAAAGAAAAAAGAGAAAGAAAGAGAGAAAAAGAAAGAAAAAAGAGAGAGAGAAAGAAAGAAAGAGAGAGAGAAAGAGAAAGAAAGAAAGAAAGAAAGAAGGAAAGAAAGGAAAAAAAAGGAAAAAAGAAAAGAAAAAGAAAATACTTTGACGTGAACTCCAGAACCAGTCCTGGGTCGAGGGGTTGACTGAAGTGGGAGAACCCAACCGAATTTGATCCCTGATCCCTCCAGCATTGCCAGCTGTGTCTCTGGCACCTCCAGGCACTTATTGGGGTGGTGGGGAAGTCACAGAACCTCAGACTGAGCATCACTAAAGGAATGGCCCCAGCTCGACCCCAAATCCCATTTCCACTGATGGCTTTGAGCACTATTAAAAAAGGGAGTAATTATTTCCTAGGCTAATCCTATAGTTTCTACCTTTGTTGAGGCATTAAGGCTCAGGACCAAAAGCTCTTACTTGCTGGTACAGCATTAAAGTAGACCTGAGTCCCCAACATTTAATCTGTCTCTTCTCTGTCTCGCTTCCCACTGCACCCCCAGGGAGGAGCTCTTGAAGGTTCCAGCAGAGAATGTGCACCACTACAGACACAGTTAGGCACCTACCCCACCAGGCCAGCAGGCAGGGAGCAAAATAATTGTGGCCCTAGTATTGACCAGCAGGGACCTAGGAGATGAAGTAAAACGCTGATCAAAACGGATCAAGTCACAGGGGCCAGGGTAACAGCTCAAAGGGCTGAGCACATGCTTTGCATGCAGGAGGCCCAGGTTTGATCATCAGCCCTACGCGGTGCTCTGAGTACTACAAGGAGCGATGACCCCATCTCTAAGTCCACTCCACACAATGTACCTTCAGATTGGAAAATGGTGGTGGTGGTGGGGGTGTTTACCCATTGTTTTTTTTTTCAAGTCTTAGGGACTCCTTTAGCCAAGAAAGAACAAGGGGCCCAAATGACACATTCAGATGACATTGGATGAGAAGGGCTCGAGTGTGGAATCAGAGGAAGTGTATGCCTGCCTGGCCCTGTATCTCCAGTGGTGATTCTCAGAGTGTTGTGATCCCTGGCAACACAAGTGTGTGTTCTTTGGTGAGTATGACCAAGCGTGTGCAAGCACCTAAGCAAGGATTCCTCTCCCAAACATCACCATAAAGACAACAAAAAAGGAAGGGGGAAGGGAACTGGAAATCCAGAATCAGCTTTGCCTGATAATTCCCAAACACCAAGACACACGCAAGTTCTCTCAGAAAAGGTTCAACTTCACCTTCGCCCCCCCTCCCTCCCAAGAGGCTCAGGAACCGTTGCTAGTTAAAATCCAGATCTGGGAATGAGCCTCATGGGCATTAGGGCTTGTTTGCAGTTGACACCAAATTTTAAGCTGAGCTACATCTGTGTTTAGTCTGTGCATAGTTTCAGGTTTCTCTACAATGACCCTCCCCGTGAAGAAAAAGTACATTTAAACCTTGGAGTATTGTAAGTTAGTGACCAAGAGTGGCTAAAAGCAATTCACTTTGAAAGTTGCTTATGTCTAGGTGAAAATGATTCTGGGTATTTGCTAGCTGCTGGGCTTGTAGAACACCCTGAACTTCTGCCTAGGGAAATTGTCTAATATTAACCATGGGGTGAGTGCTCCCATATCCGCTGAAATAGGTACTATTTAGGAAGAAAATGGATTTCTTTCCAATTTTTCACCATTATCAAAACAAATAAAAAAAATTTCAGAGGAATATTGCAATTAAATTTTTAAGGCCCTTTGGAGTATTATAATTAATTTTTGGTTATTGATATGCAATAGTATCATTATTATTATTATTATTTTATACTTGCAGTACAAATAACAAAAATTTACTTTTTGGAGGGACCTCCCAAGCAGTACTCCAGGGAAGCTCCACTAGGGCTGGTGGTGCTGGCCTGATGGTGCAGTTCAGCCCAGCCTAGTTCAGCTCATCAGGAACACCCTAGCACGGTTGGTCTGCAGTGCTTGGGATCCAACTCAGAACCTCAAGCATGAGAGGCCTGAGCTCCAGTCCTCTGAGTTCCTCCCTGGCCCCTACGGGCAAACTTAATGAGGGTGTGGCATTTTTGGAAATCATGTAGTGACCATTTTTCACAAGGCTAAGACTGCACCAATATCAACGCTTCTTAGACCAAGCAAACCCTAAAGCAAATATATTGAAGTGATAAATAAAAAGAAATTTAGGAGTGATCCGTAAATTTACTCGAGTAAACCCCGAGTACCACCAGGTGTGGGGTACCTGTATATGTACATACATATATGTGTATCTTCATAAATATATATATATATATATATATGTATATATATATATTTAAGGGAAGAGAGACAATAGAAAGGGAGAGGAGAATTGCACTGCTGGGACTGGGTCAAGACACTTATCCCTGATGCTTTGAGCAGTTCTGGGTTGATTCCCAGGGTGCTGTATTAAGTAAAATTGGAATCAAAACAAGCCATATGAGGTGCTAGAGAGCTAGTATAATGACAAGGTGCTTGCTTTGCTTGGGGAAGTCAGTAATTTGAAGCCCTTGCACCACAGATGGTCCACCAAACATGTTCAGAAGTGAACCCTGAGCACAGCAGGGCTAGCACAACTTCCGCCATGAAAGAAAAAAAACCTTTGCCAAATATCTTAGAGAAATGACCGGAAAGGGGTGAAAGGGGGCCAGAGCAATAGTTCAGCTGGTAGGGCATTTGCCTTGCATGCTGCTGACCCAGGTTTGATCTGCAAAGACATCTCAGAGAAAAGCATTTTGAAAACCTAAGGAAGAAGAATGAAATCATGAAGGTAAGCGGCACGTGATGAATTGGGTCTTCCTAAATTCTAGACGTGACCAGAAGACGGCTCTCCTACTGCATAGTACTCTAAATCCTTGTAAGAAATCTTTCCTCCTTCCTCCCTCCTTCCCTCCCTCCCTCCATCCCTCCTCCTTCCCTCCTTCCCTCCCTCCTTCCCTCCTTCCCTCCTTCTCTCCTTCCTTCCCTTCCCTCCCTCCTTCCCTTCCCTCCTTCCCTCCCTCCTTCCCTCCTTTCTCCCCTCCCTCCCTCCCTCCTCCTTCCCTTCCCTCCTCTTCCTTCCTTCCTTCCCTCCTTCCTTCCTTCCTTTCCTCCTTCCTTCCTTCCCTCCCTCCCTCCCTCCTCCCTCTCTCTCTCTCTCTCTCTCTCTCTCTCTCTCTCTCTCTCTCTCTCTCTCTCTCTTTCTTTCTTTCTTTCTTTCTTTCTTTCTTTCTTTCTTTCTTTCTTTCTTTCTTTCTTTCTTTCTTTCTTTCTTTCTTTCTTTCTTTCTTTCTTTCTTTCTTTCTTTCTTTCTTTCTTTCTTTCTTTCTTTCTTTCTTTTCTTTCTTTCTTTCTCCCTTCCTTCTGTCTTATATATAAGACAATTTATATACAAATATATAATATATTATTATATATAATATAGAAATATATATTTATATATAAGAAGGAAAGTTTGTTATTTCCCTTCCTTCTTCCTCTCTCTCTCTCTTTTATTTGGGAGTGCGGTAAGTACACAGCCCACACTAAGCAATTCTTAGGGGTTACCTTAGCTCTGCAATGAGGAATCATTTTTGGTGGTGCTCAGGGAACCATATAGGTTTTAAACCCAGTTGGCCTCTAAGGTAATGCCCTTCCCGCTCTATTATTGCTCCCTCCCAGGAAATCTGCTTTCAAACCACCTTTCAAGTCCCCACAGCAACTTGCTGAAGGCTTGCACAACAGATCACTCCATGGAGACCCAAGAGAGCCTCACACTCAAGCTCTTTCCAGCCTTGATTGTTCGACCAGCTTTCTCTACCTGTCCTAACTCTCCCAACAGCATCCTCACCCTGAGACAAACTGTGCCTGTTGCTTTGTGCTGCTCCTCAGACTCCAACATGCTAAGTTTCATAGGCCACTGATGGGATGCAGGCTCGATTGTGTTTTAAGCAGGAGTACTTCAGGGGAAAAGGGGGGCAGGGCGGCTGAGTACAAGCTCACCGGCTGCTGTTGCTCAGTGCCTGTTCTAGCATTTGGAACATTCCATCTAAAATTATTTGCTGTTCACTATTCAAAAACAAAAATTATTTGGGGGTGAGAGAGATACCAAGGGGGCCTAAGGTGCTTGTCTTGCACACAGCTGACCCTAGTTTCAATCTCGGCCCTACCAGGTATAGCTCTGGACATCTTTGGTGTGGTTCCAATGTCTCCTCTCTCTCCAAAAAAAATACAACCCATTTTGTGAGGCCATGGGTTTGATCCCTTAGCACTCTGGAGACCACAAAAGTGATTATGCTCAGTAAAATAAGTAAAGAAAAGAAGTACAATTGGGCCAGAGAGAGAACAGCAGGCAGGGCTTTTTTGCTTGCACACAGCTGACAGAGTCTATCCCCAGTGTTCCATAAGGTCCTCCGAGAACCCTAGGAGTAATTCCTGAGTGCAGAGCCAGGAATAATTCCTGAGAATCTCCATGTGCCCCCAAACCAAATCAAAACAAAGACAAAGAACAATTACTGAATATTTCATATGTGAAATACAAACAACTAAACAGACTGACAAAACAAAACAAAAACAAAAAATCCCAGTGCAGCAAAACTAACTCTGAGAGTAGCAAAAAAGGTCAATGGGAGCTGAGAAAAGGAAGGGTGGGGGTAGAGCAGGTTTCATTAAAGGGCTAACACTGGAACTCTGGTGGGGAGTGTGCGATTGTATATACATACAGAGTTGCTAAGCTACAGCCCTAAACTTCTTACGCAGCGCTTGCTACTGCAAACTGATAAAAAAAAATGAAAGGACAGCCACAAAAAATTTTGCAATGTCTGAAATGTACGAAGGATACCCAGTTTCCAGAATCAGAAGGTCCAGCCAACATTCAGGAGAACATCTTGAAACTGGAAGCATGTGAACAGACTAACAGTTTCAAGCTCTTCACACGCTTCCAGTTTCAAAGCTCTTCACATTGAAGAGCTTCACACTTCATTGTGTAAAGCTCTCTTCCAGTTTCCAACCTCCAAGTGGCAGAGATTGACCGTGTGTAGGAAAATCCTGACATGAACATAAATTATGAAAAAGATAGTTCTTTGTATGAATTGGACAAAGAATGAAACTGGGAAATGATAGCAATAACCATGCATCGTATTTACTCTTTTAAGACACACTTTTTCCCCCTTAGTGCCCAAACAGGAGGCTGAGGAAAGTGAGAATAACCTAACAAACATCAATCTCTTTTGGAAGAACCACCTGGGCACAGGAGATGGATGAGACTTCAAGACCATAGGGGGAAATCGTATACCTTTGTGGAACATGGCATTTCTGGTAATGAAATCCATTACAGTGATCTGTAACTTCAACTCTACTGGGTACATTTTGGCTCTATAGTCAGGGATCACTTCTGGTGGTACTCAGGGCACCATAGTGGGTGTTGGAGTTCAGACCCAGGTTGGTGGTGAGCAAAGCAAAAACAGCTTTGAATAATTTAGAGATTTAAGCAAGGTATATGAGAAACTACTGTGTTCATTGTCCCAAAGAAATAAATCATATTTAAGAAAAATACATTTGTTTAGAGTCACATAGAATATAAGCAATAGAGCAATTTACTAATGAATTCCAATTTGGTTTGGTTTTGAAGTCACAACTGGCAGTACTCAGGGCTTACTCCTGGCTCTGTGTTCAGGGATCATTCCCAGCTCTGTGTTCAGTGGACCATATTCAGTGCCAAGGATCAAAACAGAGTTAGCCAAGTGCCTAAACCCATGTACTGTCTCTCTGGCCCTGAATTTTTGTCTATTGTTTAGTACATGCTGAGTCTGAGACACCAGGACACAGTTCTCAGGTCACAGGACCTCAGATTATTAAACATAAAGGAGTTATCAGGGACTGGAGAGATAGTACAGTGGGTAGGGCATTTGCCTTTTTGCAGCAGACCCAGGTTCGATCACCGGCATCCCATATGGTCCCCTGAGCACTGCCAGAAGTAATTTCTGAGTGAAGAGCCAGGAGTAACCCTGAGCATCAATGGGTGTGACCCAAAAAGCAAAAAAAAAAAAGGAGTTATGAGAGATCAGTACTCTCCCCACTATACTGTATAGTACTATATAGGTACTCTCTCTCTCCCTCTCTCTATATAGGTATACATAGAGAGATATCTAAGATATATACAGCATATATGTATATATATATAAGCCCAGAAATAATATTTTTATGAAAAGTCCAGCCCTGATGTTCAGTCATATTATGTATGCCACTATACTATGGGAATCTGTATGCCACTATACTATGGGAATCTGGAGACCAGATTTCCTAAGTTCTATTTTTGAACTTTGTCAGGTATTTTAGATCATGATCTCCAAATGTTTCTTTCAAAACAGAACACATATTTTCTTTTTTTTAGTACACATATTTTGGAAAAGAGGTTTGTCATCTAAATACCATATTTGGGGATGGAGCTATAGCACAGTGGGTAGGGTGTTTGCCTTGCATATGGCCAACCCCGGTTTGATCCTTGACATCCCATATGGTACCCTGAGCACTGCCAGGAGTAACTCCTGAGTGCAGAGCCAGGAGTAACCCCTCAACAACGCTGGGTGTAACCCAAAAAAAAGCAAAAAACAAGCAAACAAACAAATACTATATTTCCACTGTAAAAGTTTTATGTTTCAAAAACTAAAGTCACACTAAAAAAAAACTTATAAGAAATGAAGACGAAAAAGAACAAGTTAATAGACTCCCTAAGGCTCTGCAAAGAGAAAGAAGCAAAGCCCAGTACTTCTGTCCTTCTCCTGATCCGCCACTTCCTGCCTACAGATCTGTTCTCAAAGAATCAAACCCAGTGTGCTTGGGACTCCTTAGAAGGATCCTCCTGGGGCCTGAGAGATAATACAGAGAGTAGAGCACTTCCCTCGCACCAGGTTCCATCCCAGTCATCCCATATGGTCCCCGAGCACCTCCAGGAATAAGTCTTGAGTGCAGAGCTAGGAATAACCCTGAGCAATGCTGGATGTGACACCCCGTCCCTCCCCGAAAAATAAGAGCTCTTCTTTTCACCTTTCCCATTAGGTGGTTCTAGAGATGATTCCAGAATGAATATGAGCCCAGATGCAGATGGTATGTATTGTCTCTGTTTAGAGAATGGGAAGGAACATCTGTACTTGATTCATTTTCCTGGCTTGCTGAACAAATTGAAGGGTGCTTGATTTCTGTGAACAATGCCGATTTTTTTTCTTTTTGGGTCATACCCAATGATGCTGAGAGGTTACTCTGGCTCTGCACTCAGGAATTACTCCTGACAGTGCTCATGGGACCATATAGGATGCTGGGTATTGAATCCAGGTTGACTACTTGTAAGGCAAATGCCCTACCCACTGGTACTATGGCTTATGGCTATGGCAACTTTTCATGAATAATAAATGATATATTTCAAAACAACATAAAGATCTCATGTAATATCTTAAAAGCTAGCTAGTAGCACAGGTAGGGTGTTTGTCTTGCACATGACTGACCCAGGTTCTATTGCCAGCACCTCATGTAGTCACCCAAGCCTTGCCAAAAGTGATCCCTGCTGAAAGTGAGCCTGGAGTAAACCCTGAGAACCTCCAAGTGTGTCCCCCAAAAGAAGAAAGAGAAGAAGGAAGGAAGAAAGGAAGGAAGGAAGGAAGGAAGAAGGAAGGAAGGAAGGAAGGAAGGAAGGAAGGAAGAAAGGAAGGAAAAGAAGGAAGGAAAGAAAGAAGGAAGAAAGGAGGAAAGGAAGGAAGGAAGGAAGAAAGGAAGGAAAGAAGGAAGAAAGGAGAAAGGAAGGAAGACAAAAGGAAGGAAGGAAAGAAAGAAGGAAGGGAGGAAGGAAGGAAGGAAGGATGGAAGAAGGAAGGAAGGAGGAAGGACAGACAGGCATAAGCACAAATCCTAGAAATGAGCATTTGCCTGATTGAACTATGGTTTACTTACTCATCCTAAGAAGGACAGAAAGTATAGTACATTTTATGTCTTACAGCTCTTCCAAGACCACCAAAAGAAAATGTAGAAGGAATTTAAGAGAAATGTGAAGAGAACAAGAGAAAATTTGCCTTGGGATAAAGTATAGAATGATCTGGAAATGCTCATGAGAGTGAATCTAGAAGGACTGTGATGTCTCCTTCCCTCTTCTCTGCTGGAGCTAACACAAATGTTTTGTTCCCAGAGTCAGGCAGACTCTCTTGACCTTTCCAGTGCTTTGTACTAGTGAGCAGCAGTGTTAGCTTTTTTTCAAGCAACTTCCAGTTGGGGGGAAAAAAAAACCTTTCAAATGCAAGAAAGAAAGAAAGAAAGAAAGGAAGGAAGGAAGGAAGGAAGGAAGGAAGGAAAGGAAGGAAGGAAGGAAGGAAGGAAGGAAGGAAGGAAGGAAGAAAGAAGGAAGGGAAGGAAGAAAGAAAGAAAGAAGAAGGAAGGAAGGAAGGAAAGGAAGGAAGGAAGGAAGGAAAGGAAGGAAGGAAGGAAGGAAGGAAGGAAGGAAGGAAGAAAGGAAGGAAGGAAGGAAAAGAAAGGAAGGAAGGAAGGAAGGAAGGAAGGAAGGAAGGAAGGAAGGAAGGAAAGAAAGAAGAAGGAAGGAAGGAAGGAAGAAGAAAGAAAGAAAGAGAAAGGAAGGAAAGGAAGGAAGGAAGGAAGGAAGGAAGGAAGGAAGGAAGGAAAGAAAGAAAGAAAAGAAAGAAAGAAAGAAAGAGAGAGCAACGGAGTAAATTTTAAATAATGAATTTCCACCAATGGAAGTTTCATTCAGTGGCTAATGTGGGCAAAGAAGACATGAAAAGGGACCAGAGAGGGGGCTCAAAGGGCCGGTGCATGCCTTGCGTGCTAGAGACCAAGTTCCATCACTGCACCTGCCCCCACCACCCCCCAGCACTGCTGGGAGGAGCCTAAGTGGGAGGAACCTCCAGCACTGTGGGTATGATCCAACATCCAGTAAAAAAATAGAGGAAAGCAGTAAAATAAAAGCCACTCGAAGTGGAGAGCTGACCAGCATACCATATTAGGTATTATTTACAAAAGACACAGCAGACCAATCTGTACCCTGCTAGACCACTATTACTTGGGCTTTTAGCTTACAGTTTATTTCATATTTATTGGTGGTGAGTACTCCCAAGCAGTGCTCAGGAGTCCTGAAGGCCTGACAATGCAAGTCTCAGCCAACTAAGCTGGTGGTTCAATGCAAGTGCCTGCGGGTGTGATACTGTGGATACCACAGGTCTCCCTGGCAGTGCTGGGAGTTGACTCTGGATCAGACTCATGCTCAGAGTATACCCTAAAAGTTATAGTATATCCTAGCTTGGGATGCCGGGGGTCGAACCCAGGCTGGCACAGGCCGACCGCATGCAAGGCAAATGCCCTATCCGCTGGGCTATCGCTCCGGTCCCACCACCCCAGCAGAGCCTCGCAACAAGTCAGACGACTCCCCACTCCATGAGGGCCTCCATTTTCCACATCCGGACTTCTCTCTCGTCAGACATCCACCCAGCAGATCAGCCTATCAGCGCCCGGCTCATCGAGTTCCACCCTGCAGCAGATTTTCTTAAATCCGGCTCAGGTATGCTGGTCCAGAGACTCACAGACATGGGGCAGAGCTGCTACTGGCTCTCCCTGTGACCAGCCGCTCACGAGGCGCCGGGAGGGATGGTGGGTTCTAGCCCTGGCCCACCACCCCAGCAGAGCCTCGCAACAAGTCAGACAACCCCCCACTCCATGAGGGCCTCCATTTTCCACATCTGGACTTCTCTCTCGTTAGACCTCCACCCAGCAGACCAGCCTATCAGCGCCCGGCTCGCGCGGCCGTAAGCGGCTGCGCGGTTCATCCATAAATGCTGGACTTAGAGATGCCTACAAGAGTATGCTACCTGCACGGCAGAGCCTGGCAAGCTACCCGTGTTGTATTTGATATACATGCCAAATACCAGTAACAATTATAGATCTCATTCGGAATGGATTGAGGCTCTTTATGTTCCTGGAGCAAGCAGATGCCTTGGGCTCTACTAGCATGAGACAGGACATATGGAGATGTTACTGGGGCCCGCTCGAACAAATCGATGATGAACGGGAAGACAGTGATACAGTGATATCCTAGCTTCCAGCGTTCATTTTAAACCATTATTAGACAAGTAAGTTCCAATGGGAACTTGTGCATTGTGGAAAATCAATCTATGGGCACGTATATTATTGTGGATTTTACTTGAGTAGCCAGCCAAGAATAGGTGTGACCTGAAGCAAGCCAATTTTGGAAAAGAAAGGAGAGTAGAATTTTCTTTACTTCAATCTATACCCAGGAAATCTGTTATGTAAAGTCCCCTCCATAGGGGACAGAGAGATAGTACAGGGGATGGTGTTTGCCTTGCACACAGACAACCCCTGGCACCATATATGAGCCTCTGAGCACTGCTAGAAGTATAATCCCAGAGCACAGAGAAAGGAGTAAGTCCTGAGCACTGCTGGGTATGGCACACCCAAGAAAAAGAGGTCACCTCTCTTCAAGTCCCTCAAATGGCATTTCCTATAATAATTCTCTATTATCAAACATTCAGCTGAAGATGGATTCTCTTCCCTGGGACCCTCACCAACTTCCTTCCAGCTTTTAGTAAGTCATCAAAGCTCTGTGGCCAAAGGCTGAGGGTAGATTCTTCTAGAAAGAACCTACCTGGGGCAGTTTCATGTCATTGATATCCCAGCTTAACACCTCTTTCTCTTCAGAGGCCGTGTCCTCGGGTTGCATGATAAACCAAGTTGGCTGCAGGTGACCAGCTTCTCTTGTCCCCTAGGTTCTTGGTAATTTTACTCTCAAAGGCTTTGGTATGGCTGGACTTGTTGACTTGTGCAGTCTAAACCAGGAGACTGTTTTCTGAGCCTAAGAAAATGAAGGATAATACTACTGATTACTACATGAGATAAAAATCTGCCAGAAAAACCTGTTTCAATGACTTTTTTCTTTTTCTTTCTTTTTTTTTTCAAGCACCACCATATAAACAACAGCAAACAGACACATTGGCAAGCTTACTGAAATAACGTTTGACTTACTGGAATCAGACACACTGGAGATCCTGGTTTTCTGCCTTAGGTTCAGACTTTTTCTCACAGCTAGACCCAGCCTGTGAAGCTTTCAAAGGGCCCGTGCTACTTGCAACCACTGACTAAGACCTTTCTTGCCTTAAAACTATGGTGTTGGGACAGGAGGGAAACCTGGCCTGGAGTTGCCTCCACAGAAATGCTTTCATACGTGAGCTAATGTGTGGTTGAAGTTACTGTAATCTTGAAGATCTGGTTCTACTGTCATTTCAGAGTCTGTTAATTGAGGGAGAGGAGGATGAAGAGAAAGAGTTTTTCTTTCTTTGAGGTGACCTGAACCGGACATTGAGATGGTGGTTCAGGTCCTAGAGAACCATCTTCAACTGCTGTTCTCTACCCATCAAACTCTTGATGGATTCACCATGGTAAATGTGATCTTCTGTGTTACCAGAGCCAGCCAGGGGTCCCAGGACGGGAGTGAGAGAAGATGGTCCCTGTGGAAGATGCAAAGATTCATCCCCACATATGCACATCCCATGTATGTGAATGAAGCCCCTTCCTCTTCCAGCGGGGCTCCCCTCTTTGTGGTTGGGGCCACCAGAAAGGCCACACTCTTATTCCAAATGTCCCCTCTGTGGCAAACTTGTTCGAGAACTATGACCCTACTATAACATCTTTCAATTTTCTCTAACCCAAAGAATGCTTCAAATCTCTGCCACTATCTTTAGCCAGCTTTCCCACCCTCATAACCACAAGACAGTTCTGTCTCATTTTACTTTGATATATTTTGTAATATATATTCTGTTAGTGCAAATGGAGAAATACTGTTCCTAATTACAATTGGTTAAAAGAGTTTTACAGGAGCAGGGAGGGGAGAGGGGAGGAGAGAAGGAAGGACGGAGGGAGAATTTGAGAATATCTACTCAGAAAAGTGTTAATCATTTTGCAGATGAAATGTGCTTGTTAATGAATATGAAGGGAACATATTTACATGTGTGACATTTTCATTTCCCGGTGCTGTTGCAAAAAGCAAGGGACATGATACTGTTACATAGAACTATTTAATAGTAAACTTGAACTACAAGTTAGATTGTAGTCCTAACTCATGGGAAGACCCATGGAGTCTGTTACTTTACTATTTGATATATTGTTTTACTACTATTAGATTTTTTAAAAATCGTGTGTGTGTGTGTGTGTGTGTGTTTGTGTGCACGCTGAGGTTGGACCCAGGACTTTACCCCAGTGGAGCAAGTGCAGTGCCTAGCTCTGAGCTACTTCCACAGAGCCCTTAGTTTTTGACTTTATGTAACTCAAATATGTGTCAGTCCACTGACATAGAGGAAATGTGTGTGAGGTAGAAGACAGTTCTTGGTTATGAAATAAAAAATACTCTCTTCCCTTCCTATACTCTCTGCCTACCCTCACCAATCTAGCTACTGTAAACTCAAAAAGCAGGAAGGCTCCATTCCTCAACTCAAGCACTGATGTGTAATTAAATCCCAGAATTTGAAATCAAATTCTTTGTATGGGAAATAAATACTTCATTACTGGTGAAATGATGTAACAGATGCACTTGACTACAGAATAATGATATAACATACTAGTTCATGAATGTCAAGTATACATATAACAGTTTGTTTTATGTCCTAGGCTGGAATCTGGTTCAAGTGGTAAACTCATGGCTTACATAAGTGAGGCCTTGGGTTCTCTCCCCAGTGCTGTGGCTACTTGAGAGAGATCCCTGAGCTGTGCCAGCCATGCCAGGTGCAGTCCTGGTACCACAAATAACATCTAATAGTTTTATGGGCCAGGGAAGGAGGCGTGAGATAGACCCTCTGATTCCCATTCATAAGACCTCAAATCTACTCTCCCGTACCTCTCCACACACACCCATATCTCCAAATGTGATCCCTGGCATTATAACAAATATGCAACTCATGGCAAGCAGCAAAATCATAGCATGGCCACCCACCCCTACCACCAGAAAGCACCATGACCAAGTATATAGTTCTTGGCAAGCCTGGCACCTAAGTATATATATGATGCTATACATTTATATATACATATATATATATATATATATGTATATATACATATATATACTACATATATATATATATATAAATGTGTAGTCCCTGGACCTCACAACATCACAACAGTAATCACAAAAAAAGGGAAGGAGGAGGAAAATGAAAGTTTTTCTCTTAATGCTTAAAAAAGTTAAGGAAAACGTTTTATGTTCTTACCTGTTTGAACATTGACAACAATAACCAGAGTCTAAAATGTGTTAAGAAGATTCACGTTTCAGAAATTCCAAGACGTTGTGTTAAGTCAGACAGCTTAGATAGAACCCTTTGGCTTTTAAATGAAGGGAAGGAGAATTTTTTAAAATCCCATGCTAGAAAAGGTACATTATTTAAAAAGTTTTTTTTTCTGATATGAGATTTTTTGCCAAATGAACATTAATTTAACATTTCCTTGAAACCTAAGAACAAAATGCAGAAAAAAAACCTTTTTACCTCCCTTAAAACATAAACTAGTACACTCCGTTTTCCTCTGGTATTAGAAAACTAAATTTGCCAGAATTTTCTTTTCTAGCAAATTTAGCAAGTGAGGCCAACACAAATTCACTTTCCATCTTCCCCCAAAGAATACCAGCTAGAACATGTGAAACGTAGATGCAATGAGCTGCCAATGACCACATCCCTTCTGAGGCCTCCCCTAGGGGTTTCTGTCTTCCTTACCTCTGATTTCCAATGGAGATGCGAACCTCACCCTGTCATACAAATTTCTGCTACAGGTCACAGCAGGCGCTGGTCATTTTCTACAGAGTTTCTGTTCCCCAATCCAGGTCAAGGTACATTATGTTAATGAGCTCTGACCACGGTCCAATCAAAATGGGAGATGCTCTCAGCTCCGGAATAGGTAAGAGTGACCCAAGAAGCCACCTAACCAGCCCAATTCGTTGAATGCCAGTAATGTAGATGGATATTCTATTGCGTGCATCTACATTTTCTTCTCCTCGGGTTAAAAGGGCCTCGCAACTGAAATGAACATTGACAAAGAACCGCAGGAAGAAACACAGATGGTTTTCCTTCTCCTAACTTCAGAGGTCCCGTCCAGAAAACCTTGCTTGCAATAGATGCTGATTCTGCCCCCTTTCCTCCTGTCTGTGTTTAAGAGAGAAAGGTACAGAAATAACACACTAATAGAATTTACATAGGAAAACAGTGTTTGAAACAAACCAACATCTCTTAAACTAGAAACACGGAGAAAGTTATCCTTCCCCTAAGAGTGATACCCACTGCTCAATGATCACTCCTGGCAGTGCTCAGGGGATCATATGTAATGCCAGGAATTGAACCTGGGTCAACTGCTTGTAATGGAAGTGCCCTGCCTGCTGTACTGTCTGTCTCTCTCTGGCCCCTGCCCACAAATTCTGAATGTTCCTCTCCAGCCCACCTCCCCAAATGTTTTCTTATAGAATTATCCTCAGGAACCTGGCCACAGGCCTGATGGGTTCTGTTCACCTGCTGTGTTCCAGGCATTCTGGAGATATAAAGCACAATTCAAGTCATTAAGAATTTAGTCTAGGGCCGGTGAAATAGTACAGTGGGTAGGGCATTTACCTTGCATGCTGCCGTCGCAGGTTCAATTCCCCGGCATCCCACACTCCTGATCATTACTGGGTGTGTCCCCCCTCCAAAAAAAATCTGAGTGCAGTGAGCGGGCTGACAGCTCTGCTTGCAAGCTGGTTGATCCCAGAGCACGACTGGGGGGCGGGCTCAAACTAAACAAAAAGAATTTAGTGGGAAAGATTTACAGGGGAAGATACACGAGCAGGAGATACCCTGACCCGCGGATTCGAGGCAGTGTAAGCGGGACGTAGAGCGACGTGTCAAAGAACTGAAGGGGAGAATCCCAGGAACTTCTTCCTCCAAAATGATGCCTGACCAGCCTTTTGAGTGACATTTGTCACATGTGTTAAAACACCAAGGAATGAAAGTATTAGGAGGGTATTCAGGTATTAGGGGGGCCATTCCTGGTCAAGACAAAAGTGGTATGAAGAGCATGGTGGGTCGTGAGCCAAAGGAAGAAGTGTTGTATTTCCTATAATTGCAGACCCTCAGAGGCAGGCTGGGAGGAGAGGGCAGAAGAAAGAACAAGTCTGAAGGTGCAGCGCTTGGGGCTGGGGATGGCTCAGAGGCCGAGCTTCTGCCCTGCGGGCATGAGACTGGACCCGGCACCGCCTGCTAGCTGACCGCATCTCTGCTGCACGTTAGCAAAGCTCACACTGTCTCCAGTGCTCTGCCACCAACAGCGCCACCCGGGCTACTGCTACAACAACAACGTCTGGGTTTTTTTTTTTTTTTTACGTTTTTATTTATTTTGTTTTGGGGCCACACCCGCGGTGCTCAGAGGTTACTCCTGGCTCTGCACTCAGAAATCACTCTTGGAGGGCTCCGGGTCGTTTATGTGATGATGAGAATCAAGCCCCACTTGACCGGGTGCAAGGCAAGTGATAATACTCTCTTCAGTCCAAACAACTTTTAAATTTGTTTTACTTTTGTTTTTTTGTTATGGCACCAAACTCAGCGATGCTCAGAGGTTACTCCTGGTTCTGTGCTCAGGTGTTCAGGAATTGCCCTCTTTTTTGTGGGGACCATGTGGGATGCCGGGTATTGTGCCCAGGTGGGCCACGCGCAAGGTCAGAGCCCTACCTGCTGCCTCAGGACTTTTTAAAAAATTTTTAAGGGAAGAGAAAAGAAGAGTGTGGAGAAGTTCAATAATCAAGAAGATTCTCAGGTTGTCCGGCAATTCCTGAGACGCCACTCGAGGCTGGCAGTGAAGAAAGAGCTTCTGCCCACAGAGGGAAGACTCTGAACACTTATTTTGTTCTTGATCTAATCATAGGCAGTCCATGTCAAGACCACCCTTGTTGCAGTGCTGGCAGAAGGAGCCTAGAGTTCTGTCTGGCACCGCACTAGATTGTACCTAGAGAAATGCCTGCATACTGAGCTTTTGGTCACAAAGTAAAGCCAAGTGTTGGTTTATATAGAGGGGGAATAAATTGTGTGACACACCTGTTATGATTACTCGCTTCTTCAGTCCCCTCACTATGGTGCTTTCTCCTGTCTACACTTTATCCATTCTCAAGAACCTGAAATCCCCTTTTTTTTTTTTTGGGGGTGGTCACACCGGCCATGCTCAGGGGTTATTCCTGGCTCTACTCTCGGGATTTACTCCCAGTGGTGCTCGGGGAACCATATGGGATGCCGGGGATTTGAACCCTCAGGTTGGCCGCGTGCAAGGCAAACGCCCTACCCGCTGTGCTATCACTCCGACCCCTTTATTTTTATTTAAAACATTTTTTTGCATGGCCTACAGGGGCAGTGCTCAGGATTGCTTGTGGCTTTGCATAGGCAATCATGAAGTGCTGGGGATCAAACCTGGGCCTCTTGGATACAGAGCATGCAGTGCTCAGCCCATTGAGTTCTTTCTGGCCCCCAAATCTCTTTATGAGACCTCCCGCACTGGTCTAGAACACATCATTTCCCACTTCTGTAATGCTCCAGAACTCTGTTTGGGGAGCCTCAAGATTCCCAACTGCAACGCTGATGTCTGCAGTTGTAACACTTCTGTCACACATGTGCTAAGAACCAGCTGTTCTCTTATGGAAGAGAGAAGTGTGGGACTCTACTTGATTACTCTGAGAGCTGAGGGGCACAGACTGATAACAGAACTTCTGCTTTCTGCAGAGGTCAAACTTCCTGCCCCGGGCCCCCTAACTGGATCTCTATTAAGAGTCTTGGCTGCTTCCCTCGACAGAAACTACAGTTTTGCAGGGACAAGCTCAGCATTTGCTCTTTCCAGCATCTTCCTGAAGGTCCGTGTTTATCTTTCCTCTACCCCTTTGAAGGAGGAGGAAACCAAGATTCAGACAGGCAACTCACAAGCATTTAAGTGACAGAGTGGGGGAGAACTTAGAGACGTGTCCAACTCCTAGTCAACCATAATCCGTATACCCCCATGTGTTCAAGCATTTAGAGAGGCGTAGGGTACTTATACATGATCCATGACAACTATACAGCCCTCAGTACTAAGGTTTTTACTTAGAATGCAGCTGGTGGCTTTCAACTCATAGCCTGTAGATACACCTTGTCCCACTGCATGGATGAAGGTGTTTCAGCATCTTCCCTCTGTCAGTCTTTCTGACCTCCCAGTACGTAACTCCCTCTACAGTGGATTTGACTGGACCCTCTACTGTGGATGGGTCCAACAAGAATTGTGTGTTAAGCATTGGTCTAGGTGTTCAATCCTTACAACCACCTCATGAAATCCAGAATTAGAGATAGTACAGATGTGGTTTTTCAGACCACTACAATAAGACATACCTTGCTATAAAGTGAGTTCCATGAATTTTTTGTTTTCCCAGTGTATATAAAAGTTCTGTTGGCACTAACTTGTTGTCTATTAGGATGCACTGGCATTATGTCTAAAAAAAATGCAAACCTCAAGAAGGTGGGGCTGGAGTGATAGTACAGCGTCTAGGGTGCTTGTCTTGCACATGACTAACCTGGATTCGATTCTTGGCATCCCAATGGTTCCCTGAACACTGCCAGGCATGATCCCTGAGTGAAGGCCAGGAGTATGGCCCAAAAGCCAAATCATCATCATCATCATCATCATCATCATCATCATCATCATCATCATCATCATCATCTGAGGGGAGTCACAATATCTCACAGGAAACAAAGTGCAGGATTCGGTGATTATCTTTAGCCCCATCTTGCAGAGAAACTGTTGTTTATCTGTTCCCTTCTTTTGCAGTGCCTAGAATTGAACCCAGGGCCTCATTGCATGCAGCAGTGTGGTAGGCCACAGCTGGGGCCTGCAGATGCTGTTCCTGAAGCAGGTAATTGGGGAACCGTCAAAAACACAAGAGTGACTTAACCCAACTTTGACTCCAGCCTCCTTTCATATGTCTAGGAGGCAGATTCCCCAGAAAGTGTAGCTGCCTCTCATTCAGTCTCAGTAGGATATGAAGAAGAACTTCAGTGGCTTAGCTCTTACCCGAGAACCAAATTTCTCTTCCCTGTACCAGAATATTCTCCCCAACAGCAGAGCTATGAAAATACCTTACAGGGGATCCCCCTCCCCAAATAATTCAGTGGCAAAAGCACCTGCCTTGCAAATGAGAGACTGAGAGTTGGATCCCTGATATGCCCACATGAACCAAGTTCAGTCCCTGCTTGCTGTCTGCAAACCGCCCTGTTCCACAGTCATACAACATGTGCAAGCAAGTGATGCAACTCAGGTGGAAAGCCCCTGTGAGCACCCCAGCTAAAGATGTATGAGCACCTTGGCCAGGAGTGAGACCGCTTCTGGAGTGTGTGTGTAAACAGACAGCCCAAAGAAGTGCAAAAACACCGCAACTAAAGGCTCATGACCCCAGCAATCATCACAACACAGCAAAGACAGGAAGGGCTAGAGAAATCCACAGAATGGAGCACAGTCTCTGAAGGCAGGAGGCTGGGTTTCATCCCTGGCAACACACGGTTCGCTGAGCACAGTCAGGAGGACCCCCCAAGCACTGAGCAGGGAGTAACCCTTGAATACCACCAGGTATGGCCAAAATCCCTTGACCCTAAATTAAAACTAAAGCAAAAGAAGAAAGGAATGACGAGTGAAACATACTGGGGACTGGTAATGGCCTGTCATAGGAGGCGGGAACTGATGACAATCGGGAAAGAACCGAGAGAATGTGTAATACAAACTAAGACCTCGAAGATTTTATCTGCTTTGAGAAATTTGGGTTTTGGTTTGGTTTGGTTTGGGGGCCACACCCAGCAATGCTCAGGACTTACTCCTTGTCCAGTGCTCAGGGATCATGCTTGGAAGGACTAGGGGACCAGGGGACCACATGTGGTGACTAAGATTAATCCAGGTCAGGGAGAGCAACGTAAGTAAGTGCCTTAACTCATGTGTTATCTTTTTGGTTCTGCACACCGTTTTATTTTTTTTCCTTCTAACTTGATTCTAGTAAAGAGGCTATAGTTTAAAATTTGACTGACTTCAATATATTCTACATTAGATTTGGCAAAACCACTCCAGTAGTACTCAGGGATCTGAGGACCATCAGGGACATGCCTAGTGGTGCTGGGGGGAGAGAGGAGGTGGCTCAGGCGTCAGGCATGAGCTCCAGTCCTTTGGGTCCTGGCCCCTAGTTTCACTTTTTGCCACTAAGCCACATGTTTGTTTATTCTTCTTTTATTTTTACTTTTTGTAGTGACCTGGAATCAAACTCAGGGTCTCACACATGCAAAACATGTGCTCTGCCACTGAGTTACAGTTTGGACCCTAATTTCACTCTTTGATGCAACCCAAAGAGCTGTCTCTGGCCTCAAGTCCTGCCTATATCTCTTGGAAATCTGAAACCAGCGAAATGAAGCACAGCACAGGAATTTGAAGCCAAGTCAGTTGTGTGAGAAGAAGGTGAAGGGCAATGGGTGGTTTGGCTAGAATAGAACTTCCTAAACGTTTCCCACTCACAAGTCTACAACTCTGAAAGCTGGAGGTCTGTAAATTGCGTGGATAAAGATGTATGGTAAAGGCACTTACCTTGCTTGCCAATGAGCTGCTTTAACCCCAGGTGCCACATGTGGTCCCCTAGGTCTACCAGGAGTGATCCCTGGGCACAAGGCTAGGAGTAAGTCCTGTGCACTGCAGGGTGTGGCCACAAACTCAAACATAATCAGTTGTGTGGATCAAGTCTCTCTTTATGTTGCCTTTGACCATTACTGGCTACCATAATCCCTGGTATGTAGGTATATAAAATAGGTACACAAAACTAATACTGAAAATAAATCATGAAGAAAATTAATTATGAAGTGACCCCCCCCATGTTCAGCTACACAAGCCCATGAGCTCGAGACCCATGGTTGAAAGAGCTAGGGATCAGAGCACCATAGGGACCTGCACTTTATTATTATCAACTTGGGGAGTTGGGGCCAGATCCAGAGCTGCTCAGGGGCTGCCTCTAACATGGAGCTCTGGGGATTGTGCCTGGAGGTGCTAAGGGCTCATGAGCTGCTGGGGACAAAACCCAGCGCAAACACAAGCACTCCAGCCCACTGAGCTACCTGCCCACCAGGGCACTTTAAATGCACTTCCTGTTCCCCCAAATTTGTAATGAACTATAAATTTAAATATGCTATTTCGGGCCAGAGCGATAGTCCAGCGGGTAGGGCATTTGCTTTGCAAGCGGCTGACCTGGGTCCGATCCCGGCATCTCATATGGTCCCCGAGTACCACGAGGAGTAATTCCTGAGCGAAGAGCCAGGAGTAACCCCTGAGAATTGCTGGTGTCACCCCCAAAAAAAAACAAATACGCTATTTCAATTCCTAGTAGCAAATATTGCACAGGTGTAGGCTCTTGTTAAAGTAGATTTATTTGAGCATATAAACATGATATTTTGAGATACCTTTATTAAAATGTTATTTATTTAAAAATGGGCCTGGTTATGGGTTCCTTTTCAGCTACTTCCAGTGGTTTAAATATTTCCAAAATGTTTAGGTCTACTAGAGACTGTCATGCTGAGTGAAGTCAGCCAGAAGAAGAGGGACAGCTGCAGAATGATCTATCTCATATGTGGGACTGAGGTTACACAAAATGTTAGCAAGGAATGGTCAAAGACAACATAAAGAGAGAATAGATTCACAGCTCATTTTGCCAGTGGCAGGCAGGGGCTGGGGCAGATGTTGGAAAAGAGGGCCACAGGGGTCCTTCGGGAAGGGAGGTGATGGGTGCGGTGTTGAAATTATGTCCATGGAAAACCATCACTCAGTGTTGTGCATCAGGCAACTTCAATCAATAAAAAGATAAAAATTAAATCTAAACATTTAAAAAGAGTTTAGGCCTAATTTTTTAATATGACAAATATTGGCAGTCGCTCTGAACACATAAGCAATAGTTAGTTGAGGATCTCAATTATTTTTGTTTTTGTTTTTGGTAGGGGGTTCCCACACCCAGTGATTCTCAGGGGTTACTCTTGGCTCTGCACTCAGGAATTACTTCTGGTGGTTCTGGGGTACCAAATAGGATGCCAGGGAACGAATCCCAGTCTGCCAAGTGTAAGGCAAGCGCCCTGCTGGGCCCCAGGTCTTTCTCATTTTTAAGCGTGAAGTAGGTTCTAAGAGCATCTACTGTGAAGTCCCACTCTCCTAGGCCCTGAGGCTGTGCAGATGAGATTCAGCTCCTCAGAACGGAAACTCCCGTCCTTAGACCCTAGGCCTCTCTCAACATCTCTCAGCACTAGAAAGACGGCAGGCATCAAAGCAGGGCAGATGATAAGAGATGAGCAGCATTCTGTGAAGTTGCATCCCCTCTGCACCACAGGGAGAAAATCCCTCTTGAGGAGGGAGGAGTTGCCCACAACAAGGCTTCTCTGCACTGGTGACCATTGCAAGCAGACCAGTCGGTACCTCATGAGCTCCCATGCATAGACCATGAACCCTGCCCTGCCCAGGCATCCCCTGCAGTCCATGTGGGATGCTTGATGAGCCAACAGAGGCAGCTGGTCAGTAGGCTGTGGAGCCAACAGAGGGGAGAGCAGGAGAGGGAGAGATTGCCGGCTTGATGCTCTGAGAAGATTCTGTGGTGACACACACCCAGAGATAATTCTGTGTCCCCTGTGGAGACAGGCAGGGGTTCAAAGACTAGCAAAAACTTCCCAGATTCCTCACGTCACCCCGATTTAAGCTTTAAGGTGGGAGACTACCAGTTGCAGTTCAAGACTCCTGAAGGGAAAATGCACTTTCAGTGGATCAAGAAACAGTTTTTTTTTTTTTGTGTGTGTGTGTGTGTGTGTGTGTGTGTGTGTGCTGGGATTTCTGACAATGCTCATTTCCTTATTTATAGCTCCAATTTTCTAAAATTTCCATAAGAAGTATGTATTCTTTCTAAAAATCTTATCAATATTATTAAGGTTGATAAACTGAAAACATGTACTATTTGTACAGTACTTTAGAGCAACTATTCCCAAAGGTTTTGGTCTCAGGATAAGTTTATACCTTCAACCTCAGAGCTTTATAGTATGTGGTTTATCTGCCAATATTTACCATATTAAAAACTGGACTAAAGCTGTGGGATATAGTTATTAACAAATTGAAGAGAAATGGGTTAACCAATTACATTTTAACAAAAATAGTCCCTTTGTTAAATATAAACTCCAAAACAAAAAATTTTAAGTCTATTTGTTCACCATTTTGGCCAATCTCTTTTCTATCTGACCTAATAGAAGACATCTGAGCAGTTTATATCTATTTTAGTGTCCAGTTTATTAAAATACCATGTCATGTCTACTCAGGAACTCCACTACACTGTGAAGTTCCTGTGAAGATTTTCAGAGAAGAAAGGAATCCCAATAATATCTAAGTATTGTCATGAAGAAAGTTTTTCACCATGTAAAGTTCTTGAATGAATCTGGAAGACTCTCAAGTCTCCTTAGCCCTATCCTTGGAAACCATTTTCTTTATACTCTACAGAATATAGTCACAAACACACCTCATTTGATGCTCACTAGAAAAAAAAAGAGAAAAGAAAAAGAAAACTACTTTGAATTGGACATGTTTTCAAACAGATGAGGAATCTGAGATTCAGAGAGGTTAACCAATTCATCTAAGATCACAAGCTTGGATTCCAGTGTTTAGACTCTGAATCCAGGAGTAGATTCCAGATAACGTATCTCTTCTATAAAAGCTTTCAACTACCCACTTTTCTCCAACAACAGCCTCAAACACTCAAAGAACTAAACAGTAATGAGGATGACTGATGTCTTAACTGGACCATAAGATGAAAAGGGAGAAGTTAGACAAAACAGCAGAACAAGCAAGAGGTGGAGGTGACTGAATTCTGGACACCCTTCCTCTTTGGACTGTATAACTTGAGTATCTGCTTTGCCTCTCTGGAGCAAGATTGCAACATCTGCAAAATGGGTGATGATATCTTACTTGCCCGAAGGCCCTGGCTACATGAGATGATTGCCCAAGACCTCTGCTAGTAAAGGCTATCAGGTACAAGAAATTCCAGTCACTTAGAAGACTAGAAACTCAACTCAGTAGAAACAAATTCTCCTTTTGAAGTCATATATGATCCCATGGTCCCCATAATTCTCCTTTCTCCACATTTATGAAAAACTCTGTCGCCTTCATCTTTCTTAGGATATCTTCAAACTTTATCTACCAAACTCAGCCTTATAAAGAATTAATGGCTTTTCACTACAAAGGCTCCCAAAAGAGAAGAAAGCCCTTGCACCCCACCTCAACAGAAATCAGTTATCAAAGGCCAAGAAAGCCGCACGGAAAGTGACCCACACCTCACCCACCTTTCTCCAAGTCAGACTCTGTGGTCAAAGAAGGAGCCCTAATATCTGCAGAATAGGGTCCTGAGGGGAAACAAGCTGAGTTACCATGGCACCGGGTCCTCGTAACCTGTGAGTTAGCCATGAAGACAGAAGACAACACACTTGTATTCATTGTGGATGTTCAGGCTACAACCACCAGATCAAACAGTCTGCAGAAGCTGTGACACTGCTGACGTTAAAGTCAACAACCTGATGACACCTACGGAGAGGTGAAGGTGTTCGCCCGGCTCCTGATTAGAATGCCTTGGATGCTGTCAGCAAGACTGGCATCACCTTAAATAAGATTTCTCAGTCATTTTCCCACTGTGCCCCATTTCTGACCTTTGTTTGCTTCCCAGTGGCCCCTGTTTTTTGTACCAAGGCTGCCCCATTTATGAGATTTTTTATTTGAGTTCCTTCCGAATATCGTGGGGGTCCCCAAGGAACCTTGTGGTCCAGGTTCAGAATCATGAGTCTAAACTGAGTGCAGCTGGATGATTCTAAACACAATTGTTCTCACCGTTAAAAAAATAATAATAGGAGAGACCCATAAATGTGACTTAAATGTCAAGGACCTGCTTTGTATTCCAGAGGCCATGAGTTTGACCCTGGGCATTGCCCTACATCTCCGAGTGGGAAACTCTGGCTCCACCCGTGAGACCCTTGACCCCAGAAATACAACTTTTGGCACACCACAATCAAATAGGAGATCCTAGGCGTTGCAACATTGGCCAAAATAAGAACAAAGGGAAGAGAAGGGGAAAGTTTAATTATGTGGATGAACTTGTTAGTGGAACAATTAGGGACAACAATTAGTAGATATCATTTGAAAATCCTGTATATAGCAATCAACCAAGGTGATTCAGCAAGGACCATGATGTGCTGATTGGATGCCAGCCCTTGGCCTCCACCTGCCCTCCTATAGCAGATAGGGAAGATTTAGAAAAGAAGGCATACCTCATTTTCATTTCTTAGCTTGCTACTGGGTTTACATGTTTTCAGTGCACTTAATAATCTTTCACTAACCCAATTATTTTTATTAGGGTAGAATAAGCATGTCCAAAAATGTACCATTCTATTTTTTTGTTTGTTCTAGAATCACATCTGTGGGGCTCAGTATTTAGGGACCATGCAGTGCCAGGAATCAATCTCAGGTCTCCTGCATGCAACACCTTCTTTCCAACTTCTCACCAGCCCACATTGTATATTTGGGGTGTTGGGGTGTAGGGGTGTACAGTTGACAGTGCTCAAGCTCTACTCCTGGCTGTGCTCAGGGTCCAGGTGGTGCTGGGGACTCAAACCTGGGCCTCCTGCCTGTAAAGCATGTGCTCAGCCTGTTGAGTTTCTTCTCTTGACTCCTTTTAACAATTTTGTTTTGTTTGGGGGATCACACCTGGAGTGGAGCTCAGGACCTCCTGGTGGTGCTTGGGGAGGAAACTGCATTTGGAGCTGAGGACTGAACCACAGTCTCCTGTCCCCATTTGATCTCCCAGACTTTTCATTTTATAAAATTCTATAGCTATCAAATAATAACTATTTTCTTCTTTTTGGGTCACACCCAGTGATGCACAGGGGGTTACTCCTGGCTCTGCGCTCAGGAATTACTCCTGGCACTGTGTGTGGGACCATATGGGATGCTGGGGATTGAACCTGGGTTGGCCACATGCAAGGCAAATGCCCTACCTGCTGGACTATCGCTCTGGCCCACTTTTTTTTTTTTTTTTTTTTAAAAAGAAAGAAACGGAAAATTGCCTTTTCCTCTGGACCCAGGCACCTACCTGTTCTACTTCCTGCCTCTATGAACATGATGATTCTACATAATTCACTGAAGTGAAATTATCCATTGTTTATCTTTTTGTGGTCAGTTTATTTTACTTAAAGATGCTTTCAAGGTTCATCCATGTTGTAGCATGTGCCGTATTCCCTTATTTTTTTTTAAATCTATTTGAACACATGCAAATATTGATTTACTTAAACAACCTTTGGCATATTAAAACTGATTCAGCAGGGGCCAGAGCGACAGTACAGTGAGTAGGGCATTTGCATTGCAAGCAACAGATCAGGGTTCAATTCCTGGCATCCCATATGGTCTCCCAAGCACTGACAGGAGTAATTCCTGAGTACAGAGCCAGGAGTAACCCCCTGAACATTGCCAAGTATCACCCAAAAAAAAGAAAAATCAAGTAAATAAACAAACAAATAAATAAAACTGATTCAGCTTTGATTAACTTCTTCAACAAAAGTTTGCTTTAGGTATTTCATTGACATTTCCCTCACTTGTTGAGGTATGAAAAGAAAAAACTACGGGCTGAAGCAATAGCACAGTGGGTAGGGCATTTGTCTTGCACACGGCCGACTTGGGTTCGATCCCGGCATCCCATATGGTCCCTCTAGAACTGCCAGGGAGTAACTCCTGAGTGAAGAGCCAGGAGTAACCCCTGAGCATTGTTGGGTGTGACCCAAAAAAGGCCAAAAAAAAAAACCCTCAAAAACTATATATTTAGATATAAAACTTAATATACCGAAAAGCAAACACATATGAAACAATTATCACAAACTAAATAGCATATTCATCTCCTCATACAAGGAAACTTTTTTTGATGGCCATACTTAAGATCTACTGTTCCTAGCAAATTTCAAGTATATGATTGAGTATTATGAGCTATAGTCACATGACTATATCCTTACCTTTTAAGATAAAATAATACCTCAGTGTGTGTGTATATGTGCCACATTTTGTGGTACATTTATCTGCCAAGTGACATTTATATTACTTCACTGCCTTTGTTTGTTTGTTTTATGGGTTTTTGTTTGGGGCCACACCTGCAAGAGCCACACCTTGCTTGGGGCTATTCCAAGCTTAATGCTCAGGGGTCATTTCTGATGTTGCTTGGTGGACCAAGTAGTTCAGGAGATCAAACCCAGGACCCCTATGCAATGCACTCTGGTTGTTGGAGCCATCTCTCTGGTCCTTTCCACCACATTTAATTCAAGCAACTCTATGCAAACAAAAGAAAAAACAAAATAGAATGGCAGTTAGCCTGGAATAGAGCAGTATGTGCTAACTTACTTCAAATTTGAGATCAAATTCCAGTTGTTTTTTTTTAAGCTAGATTTTTGTCTTTGTTGTTTTCTTCTCTTCTCTGAAGATATCTGACTAAATTGTAAGTTTCATAAGATCAGGGAATGTACTGCATTTAACTTTACATTCCAAATAATACACAGCAAAATTCCTGGCAAATTCCATTAACTTATCTTTGAATGCAACAGTATAGTGCACAATAAAAGAAATATTTTCATACGAATGACCACATTTGATTTTACAACAGCCTTTCAAGATGGGTAAGGCAAGAATTGGTGTGATTTTATAAACAAGGAATCTGAGAATGTCAGCTCATCACCTGCCAGGGGATCAGGGTGATCACCAGAGATTTTATAACACCTAATCCAAGGAATAACTCACCTAACTCTCCCCTGCATCTGCCAGTAACTAGGAAGAGGGATATGAAGTCACTTTCTAAGCACAATTTCACCACGAGGCACAGAAATATAAGCTAAGAGTTAGAGATATAGTATAGCAGGGAAGGCACTTGCCTTGTAGCAACCACCTCAGGTTCAAGCCCTGATACCACAAAGGGGCCCCAGAGCCCTGCCAGGAGTGATTCCTAAGCATAGAGGCAGGAGTCAGTCTATATACATATATTAGACAACTTCTTAAGATCTTTGTAATCTTATGTGACTGTCTTTGATGACAACTAACATCTTTTAAAATAAGAAAATAAGATTTTTCTCCTCTGTCAAAGTTGTGCTCTCTCTCAAGAGAGCAAAACTTTATTGTGCTCTATGTTTCTTTCTCCCCTCTCACACTTCTCTAAGTAAATGTCTTTCAATAAAACTGTTTTATTTCACCAAAAAGGAAGAGAGAGAGAGAGAGAGAGAGAGAGAGAGACTCAGCTGACTGAGTCGACTCAGTCTACTTCAGCTGACTCAGTAGCCGTGGGCATCTGAGAGAGCAGATTTGCCAGCATATCTATGTGGATAGTATTTTTTTAATGTTGCTTTATTAGAGATCTTCCAATTCATTAGAAGAAATTTGCAAAAGAGCTGGTGGAAGACTGGATAGTATATGTGGTAGTCTTCAATGCCATAGGTCCCAGTTCAGTTATTAACATTGGACCCCCAGGTCTACCAGGAGTAGCCCCTGAGTATGGCCCCAAGTTCCCTTTACAAAAACAAAACAAAAGCAATGGAGGAAGACCACTGAAGCAGGGTGGGTAGAAGAAATATTGCTCTTTGATGCTCAGGTTTGTGTAGAAAAAGCAGTTCAAATGTTGATCAAATATGTGGTGGTTGGGGGCCGGAGCGATAGCCCAGTGGTAAGGCGTTTGCCTTGCACGCGGCCTGTCCATGACGGCCGGGTTTGATCCCGGCATCCCATATGGTTCCCGAGCACCACCAGGAGTAATTCCTGAGTGCAGAGTCAGGAGAAACCCCCTGAGTATTGCCGGGTGTGACCCCCAAAGCAATATATACATATATACATATATGTATATATATGTATATAAAGCAATATATACATATATATATATATATATATATATATATACATTTGGTGGTTGACCCAAGTAAAAGTTCCTATACCAGAATTCTAGTGGTCAAAATTAGTTTCTTTTTTTTTTAAAAATTTTGTATTATACCACAGTGAAACATACAGTTACAAAGGTGTTCATAATTGGTTCTTGGTAGTACAGTATTTCAGCACCCATCCCTCCACCAGTGCCCCATCACTACCACCAGTATACCCACAACCCCTCCCGCACTCCCCCAGGCTGCCTCAGTAGCAGGTACCCCCCTTATCTCTCTCTCTCTCTCTCTCTCTCTCTCTCTCTCTCTCTGCATCTCTCTCCCTCTTCTTTTACACATTGCGGCTAGCCCTGCAGACATTTAAGGTTTATCATGTAAAGTCTCTTTGTGTGTATTCAATGGTGAGTTCTAGTCTGACATTACCATTGCCCACACTCAGTTAAACACTGGTATATATTTATATCCCATTAATGATTGCAGTCATTCTATATCTGTCCTTTTCCTTCTGACTAATTTTACTCAGTATGATAGTCTCCATATCCATCCATTTGCAGGTATATTTCACAATTTCGTCTTTTCTGACAGCTGCATAGTATTCCATCATGTAGATGTACCAAGTTTCTTTAGCCAGTCTTCTGTTTGCTGAATCTCCCTGAGTGTCCTCTCGACACCCACTTTGTATTGTGCATCTGTCCCCTCTCCGTAGGGTCTCAGTATCCTCCAGTCACCCCATGCACCCACTTCTATCATTAATCTTTGAACCCCTTCCACCCCCCAAATTTCTCTCCTCTGCACCTTTTTTTTCTTCCATCTCCTTGTCAAAACTTATCCATTTAGGAACAGTGTGCTAATAATTGTCGAAAGTGCTGATACCAACCTAGAACTGAACATTAAATACAGGCAAAAAAATACACATGGCAACCTCTTAATGTACGTATTGTAATCCACAATGTGGAAGGGAAGGAAAAGATAAAGAGAGAGACAGAAAGATAAAGAATTTAAGAACCTGCCACAGAGGCAGGCTGGGGAGGGGGGAGAGAATCGGGGACATTGGTGGTGGGAAATGGGCACTGGTGGAGGGATGGGTGCTGGAACATTGTATGATTGAAACCCAAATATGAACATCTTATGAACATCTTTGTAACTGTATATCTCACGGTGGTATAATAAAATATTTTTTTAAAAAACCTTGTCCATTTAGAATCTGATTACAAATGGCAGCTTGTTCCTGGACATTTATTTCCCTTCCTACTCCGAACATGATCAAGTAATCACAAATGCATTTTTGTTTGTTCATTTTATTTTAGGGCCACACCAGGCTTTGTTCAGGGGCTTACTCCTGCCTTGGAGCTTAGGGATCACTTGCAGACCCAGGTAGGGCATGTGCAAGGCAAGGACCATATCCATGTACTTTGTTTCTGGCCCCTCAAAAGCATTTGTTGTTAGGAAAGAAATAGAACAATAGGGGAAGAGGGAAAGGGGGTGAAGGTGTGGACAGGCAGGGAAAGGGGGAGATAAGAGTAAAGGGAAGAGAAGGAAGATAAGAGAGTGCTTAGTACATATCCAAAAGAGCAGGAACAACAAGTGCTGGCGTGGATGCAGGTAAAAGAGAAGACTAATCCACTGTTGGTGGGAATTTTGACTGGTACAGCCTTTCTGGAAAACAATATGGACATTCCTCCAAATATTAGAAATTGAGCTCCCATTTGACCCAGCCATGCCACTCCTGGAGATATACCCTGGGAAGCCAAAAACACACAGAGGAAACAGCATCTGCACTTTTATTTTCATAGCAGCACTATTCACAATAGCCAGAATCTGGAAACAACCAGTGTGCCCAAGAACTGATGATTGGATAAAGAAACTTTGGCACATCTATACAATGGAATACTATGCAGCTGTTAGAAAAAGTAAAATTATGAAATTTGCCTATAAATGGATGGACATGGAGAAGATCATATTGAGTGAAATTAGCCAGAAGGAAAAAGACCGATATAGAATGACTGCATTTATTTGCATGACATAAATATATATTATTATGATACTAATATCCAAGGTCAGGCGAAACATGGATCAGGAGGTCTTGTCAAAAGTGGAAATTATCACAAATGTGTGGGAGTCAGAGGCTAGGTAAGACAGAGAATGGAACAGTGTGCTAATAATAACTTTTCGACAATTATTCTACCAGCCTAGAACTGAGCATTAAATACAGGCAAAAGATACACATGACAACCTGTTAATGTATATATTATAATACACAATGTGGAAGGGAACGAAAAAGAGAAAGAGAGAGAGAGAGAAAAAGAGAGAGAGATAAAGAACCTGTCATAGAGGCAGGCTAAGGGTGGGGAGTCGGGGTCATTGGTGGTGGGAAATGGGCACTGGTGGAGGAATGGGTATGGAACACTGTATGACCGAAACCCAAACATGAACATCTTTGTAATTGTTTATCTCATGGTGGTATAATAAAATATTTTAAAAAAAGAGAGTGCTTAGTTGAGAGGGATCTTAAGGAATTTTTGACAGCTTATCCTGCCTTAGCAAAGGGAGACAGTTGTAACCTTCATAGAGAGGGATCTTGAAGACAGTGAAAGAGCTCAAGGACTAGTGCCTAGAGACCCTAGACACCAAGGAACACCAAACTGAGCGAAACAAAAATCAGTGGTTAAGTATCTTCTAAGTACTGGCCAGTTTGATCAGTTCCCCTCATGGAATCATCAAATAATAGGCCTTCCCAAACCGCAGAAAAGCAGAGATTTGTTTTCATAGAAAGGAGATTCACACATAGTACTGCCAGCCTCGTAGGAGCACTGCGTGTGAGATGGGAAAGTTGGGTAGAAGCCCACGTAGCTCAGTGAGTAAAAGCAGTAACACAGAAGGCTCCGTAACAGCACATAACAGCTCAGTTAATCCTTGCACCATGGCTTCAGTAACACCACTGTGAGGTACATGTGTAAGAAGCAATATAAAGCTAACTATTTTTGTGCCTGCAAAGGGGCAGGCTTGGGGGTGGATGGAAAACTGGAGACATGGAGGAGGGAAGGACACTGGTGGTGGGATTGGTACTGGAACACTTGAATGCCCAGAACACTGTATTATGAACAACTTTGTAAAACGCAGTGTTTAAAGTTTCAGACAAAAAAAAAGATTAGTATTTCATACAATTCATAACATTCTCCTTCTTCTGTTTAAACCTTGACACTTTTTGTTTGTTTTCCTCCAGAATGAAAATTCTATAAAATTCAATGAAAACTTTTTTTTTCTTTTGCCACACCCAGGTGGGCTCAAAGCTCTTACTCCTGACTCTGTGCTCAGGGAATCACTCCAGATGGGGCTCAGAGGACCATTCTTGGTGCTGGGGGATGCAAAAAAAAAAGAAAAGAAAAAGAAAAGAGAAGAGAAGAGTAGAAAAGAACAGAAAGAAAAGAAAAAGAAAAGAAAAGAAAAAGAAAAGAAAAGAAAAGAAAAGAAAAGAAAAGAAAAGAAAAGAAAAGAAAAGAAAAGAAAAGAAAAGAAAAGAAAAGAAAAGAAAAGAAAAGAAAGGAAAGAATAGGAGGTTCACTTGGAACTTGTGAACATCAAGAACACAAGGAGCTGCGATACATTCCAGGCTGACATAAACACGGCTACAGGACTTTCTGTAGGGACCTCTGCCCCTTTTCTTAGTCTGTGTTTGATCACCATATCGAGCTTATGGGAAGCGGAAGTTCTGTTTCTGCAGAAATTGAACAGCTTTTTAAAGAAACTGTACAATTCCATAATAAAGCCACAACTCAATGATCAGTTCTAAAAGAAGAACCCACCTGTCAAAAAAAAGTGAGCTTGTAAGAGTAAAGCTTTATATAAAAATGCTGATATTTCAAAATAATTTAACTCTTGGGTTAGAGAGATAGTACAGGAATAATGGGCTTGCCTTGTACGTGGCCATCCAAGGTTCGATTTCTGACGTTATATATGGTTCTCCCTGAGCACCACCAGGAGTGATCCCCTAAGCAGAGTCAGGAGTAAGTCCTGAGCACTCCCAGGCATGCCCCCCTCAAAAGCTAAACAAAGCAAAATAACAAAGTATATCACTTGTATCACTTCACTTGTCTTCCCATTGTTCATCAATTTGTTCTAGCGGGCACCAGATGTGGACAGATAGTCATGAATGACTGTACTTTTTGGTGTCCCACATGAAAGAGATTCAAAATCAACCCATAGATTAACCAAAGACTGGTTTAGGGGAAGGAGAGTGTAGGAATTATGCCATGAAGGTGTCCCAGGATGGGAAAAAACATGAAGCTTCAAAGATAAATTAAGAATTAAAAGGCAAATTGGAGAGACAGCTCAGTGGGCTGAGCACATGCTTTGCATGAAGGAGGCCCAGATTCAATGCCTGGCACCATCTGTTCCCAGAGCACTGAGAGCAACTCTTGAGCAGAACTAGGAGTAGCCCTCCCCCCACACACACACGGAATAATTGCATGTAAAGAAAGGGCACAGGTCTTCAGGAGAAAGCTTGTCACGTGGGTGGGAGCTGGGAGTTAGGGAAGGGAACACTAAGATAATAGCGGAGGGAGAAAAGTGTCTTCCATAGAAGCAGGCACAGAAA